>KZ651727.1:40327-53304 GCA_001010745.2 Gerris buenoi
GAAGATTGAATGACGGGAAGTGGTTCAAAATTGGGGTAATAGGTGTGCGATGAAACTTACAAAGCAAAGTAATATAAGACCAGTAATAAAAATAGTCGATGTTTATAGTGTTTTGTTAAATTTTAAATAATTTTGTTACAGAAGCCAAGAGGACATTAACAATAGATGACATTCCAGGTCCATTAGCGTTACCTGTACTTGGTACCAGATGGATCTACTATGGAAAATATAAACTTAGCAAAATCCATGAAGCTTACAGAGGTAAATATAATTTTATGTTTTATTTATTTTTTGTGGACTAAAAACTTTCATAAATATCCGTATACTGTACGGAAATATTGTTATTCTAGAAGAGTATGTAAAATATTTAACATTAAACAAATCATATTATAATAATTAAACCCTTGCCTTTTGCTAACCATTGCTGCAATAAATTTTATTTAAATTATTTTATTTATTTTTTTGGGAAGTATACACAAATTTGACCATGGAATCTTGTATCATTGTTTATTATAACACGACCTTCAGATGAGTTTTTTTTTATATTTAGCCATTATCTTTACCAAAAAATTTCATTGTTTATCTTTCAGTGTAGTTAATAATATAAATATTTTAGTGAATAAAAAAAGTTATTAAGTCATATCCGTCAGGAACCAACCCAGAATATCTTCCTGTTTAGGGAACTGCAATTAGATTTTAACTATTTGTACATTATTATATACAATTTCATTATAATGCTTACATTGCCGTTGAGCGTATTAATTTATTGTGTAAATAAAGAAATTATTATTTTAAAAATAGATTTTTGGGTAGATGAAAAAGAATGAGTAATATCTCTATTTATTAATATGGTAACCATTCAACACTATGTTCAATGTTTTTGAAACTATCTTTAAAACCTATTATGGTCTAATACCACACTAAAAAGTTTATCCTTTTATTTGCCGATTAATGGATACTATGTAAAGATTACCACTTATTCGAGTATGAAGGCAGGACACAGTCACTACTGAGTCTTACTGAAATGAGTCAACAATTTTTTTTTAAAAAAACTACAAATTATAAACAGGAACACTCAAAACTGATTATTAAAAAACCAACAAGTTATATATAACTCAGAATTTTCATATCAAAAAACAAATAAAAAATAAAAAAAAGCGATAGGGATATCCGATGGTAATTGGAGGACGGCGCCTTCATAATTAAATCACCGATCTTTTAGACAGATTTCGACTTTGACATTGACCTTATTTTAACCTCTATTCCAGCCAGTTTAGTAATGTCTCTTCTTTCTTATTGAACTATACCAATCCATATTATCACTTCTTTTTGTTTGTTGTATTGGTTGTTTGAATATCACACAATTGCACTATTTTATTTATATATTTAATCATGCAAATGTTTAAAGTCAAGTGCTTTTTAAATATATTGGAAATAAATTGTAAAAAAATTGGTTTTAACTGGGCTTTTGTTATGGTTTAATAAGTTCACTTTTAAGTTATTTCATAATTTCATAAGGAAGATCTTTCCGTAGGTGGTATTAGATTAATCATTTTTAAATTTACATAGGAATTAAGTCGAGTACTTTATCTCTTAAGCCAGGCATCCAATTAGTTCTAGTCCCTCTCGTTCAGATTTGTTCAATGTAAAATGCTTTGACAGCAGCTTTTCTCTACGGTCGTTAGATCAGCTGCTTAGAATGCAGAGAGTGAGAATGGACACTGCAACCCGAGAGAAATGCCTACCTCTAGTAGATTAAACGAACGACCTTCACAGCTACCTTGACTTCAAGGAATCTCCTAGTAAACAGTGAACTATCTTCTCTGGACCCTCCTTCCTTCCCTAGAAATCCGTTTCGGTGTCTTGCCGTTTTTTTTTTATGCGGCATCGCCGCATAAGCGGGAGATACAATAAACTTAATTTCTACTCGCATAAAACACGCTCATACAAATAGCTCATTTAACTTAAATGGCTTCAACAAACTCACAATAAAGATGACTTATCTTACAGAAAATTTAAAATCTATATTCCGTGTGTCAGTGTCATATATAAGTTATTAGTATTTAGCAATTTTTAAAATCTAAGTTATTAGTTGTTATAGTTATTAAATTTCGACTTCCTTTAATCTGACGAAACATTTCATGCACTAGTTTAAAATACCAATATTTAAATAATATTTCATCTTTTTTATTTTATCGGTTATAACAAGGGAAACAGAGGAACAACTCACTTTAAGTTAACAGATTAACCTACATTTTACAAGTCGGAATAACAGGTATATATTTTAAATAAAGAGTTAACTGCGGTGTAGCCTGTTTATTATATTCTATTTTTAATACTCTGATAACGCTGGTCTATTGTAAGTTGAGCTATTGATTCTATACTGTACGAAGCTATCTCCTACAGCTTTAGCCGAAGCCAAAAACCGGAATGTAACAGTACCATGAGGCGGTCTCTTCCTGTACGAATCTTGGAGGTTATTCACCTTTGCCTCCATGTTTTGCATATTCCATGTGTAGGCTAAGGAAGAGAATAAGAAAGAATCCGTTTCCTCGTGGAATGTACCTCTCATGTCTCCTTTACATGTTTAATATCCTGTTTTAAACAACCGAGATCAGAAAAATTTTCCTTTTCCTAAAAAATCTTAATAAAAGTAATTAAAAAAGATACATATTTTATGCCCAAATTTAAATAATATAAACATCTAAGACAAAATTATGTAAATTTGTTGACCTTAGTTTGAGAATGACGAATATTCTGATCCAACATCGTTATAACTTAAATAGATCTAGTAATCGCCTTAGTTTAATTGACATATAGCTAGGAAACTCAAAAGAAAAATAAATTGTATAAATGTCAACTAAATAATCTGCTGACTAATAGGACTATACTCACAGGTGTATATAATTATAAATTATTTTTCGAAACACATAAACTGGCCAACGACATATCAGATTTTTATTAAATTTTACAGCTTAAAATATTATTTAAAAGAGTATACTCAATAAACCAAATAAAAACTAAATTAAATATTATAAATTTAGAAAGAATGTATATGTGTATGCTAACAATTTTTTAGCTTTACTGTTTTTTCCGCTGTTCTTTTCTTTCTGTCTCTTCTCTTTGTGGATCTTTAGAAAATAAGAGGCTTTGTTGACTAGAAACTTTAATGCCTCCTTCTTTTTAAAGCCGAAGTGAACGCTACTTCCTTCTTGTGGAAACAAATAAGCCCTTCTTTCAACACGTGTTTTTCAATCCTAAATTTCTAGTTTATACGGTTCCCGTCAACTGCAACCCTAGCCACTTAAAAGGATTTACAATCTCCCCTAATTCTCGAACCATTGGTGCCAAAAAATGCGGTTTAGATAAGTAGGTCGGAGGCTTGAGTTTTAAGTGGCCTTAAGCGGGACTTATTGACTGTCCCTAGGGAAAAGCCTAATACTCCTATCTTCCTTAGCTCAGCATGTTTACAATGTCCTAGTGTCATAGGACTGTAATATGTTCCAGTTACTTCTCGTCCCCTATAATAGTTTACTCTGGAAAAAACTACTACTCCCTAAAACGCTTACTCTGGATCTCCCACGTCGCTTCCCGTTAACTTCAAACCACAGTTCTTGAAAAAAGTTCCTCGGACCTGTTCATTGTCTAGCCTTTGCTTTTGCTGAATGCTACTTATTTTCTCGGGAAGAATTTATTTCTTTGTTGACAAACTTACAAATACCTGATTGTTGTTGGCCTATGACGTTTACAGCGTAATTACATATTATTACAATTACATTACAAATGTAATTATTATAATTACATTTGTCCCTTAACTAGAGCGTATTTATTATTTATCATTACTCATTACCTATTAGAAGTTTAGGCGCTGTATAGTAGTAGGTGTCAGGTGACATTCTTGTAAATTTTAATGTTACACAATGTAAAAAAACTTTATAGGAAAGAATTTGTTATTATTATAAACTATAACAAAAACACATTCATCATAGTAACAGAAAAATTTAATATTAGCATAGATTCATCTAGCACACTTTTATTACTCTGCTGAATGTAAAGAGGAACACAATGTTTGCTTATATCTGCAGTTTAATTTTATTTTTAATGAACAGTTTCTTTATGTTTGCGTCTAGAACCTCTCACAACGCCTAGGAGGTTTCGTACACACACGTTTTGCACACCTGTCAGTTTTGTCTGGCTCTGCCTTATTATAACATCAAGGTCTTAGTTTTACGCAGAACTTTTCGGACTCTTAGAATCAAGCCCAGAAATTCTGTCTTCCTACCTTGGTATTATTTAAAGCGACCTACTTGATAACATCGGAATCTCCCAGTCCGATTTAATACCAAAGATATTCCTTTAACATAAAAATATAGTATTAGTTGAATATGTAAATGTAATTTCTTTAGAAGCATCCAAACATATTCCATCGGTATCCATGTCTCAACGTTATTTATAACCCTTTAGCTATTGTTACTCCAACTTTAAACCTAAAAAATAGTGTTTCTTAATTTTTGAATGTTTATTGAAAACAAGCTATTTATTATGTTATTTACATTATTATAAAGAGAAAAATTGAATAGACAACCTCTGAGTAACGATATCTACCTCCTAGTTTTATCTACCCCCTGACTGCAAAGCATAGGGGCTGATAGGGAGGTACTATCATAACACCCGCAGCTATCATCCGATTAAAAGGTTACCTTAGCTAATATCCCTCTTCATTTACCAACGCCGTTCATCCTAATTTGTACTTGTATCCCTCTGAAAGATAAACTGATAAAATCTAAGGTTTTAATTACAAGATATACATACTTACTTTTTAATTGCTATTATTTGGATAAACAAGAAGGGAAGAAATTTTATTACTCCAGTCATAAGGCAGTAAAACAATATTAAATTTTAATTTATCATTGAATAGTGTACATAATTTTTGTTTTTTGTCATTTTTTTCAGATATGTTTATGCAATACGGTGAGATCGTGAGGGAGGAAGCCGTGTGGAACTTCCCAATAATCTCTATTTTTAGTCGCAAGGATATGGAAAAAGTACTGAGACAAAGTTCCAGATATCCACTGAGACCTCCAACTGAAGTTCTTGCTCATTATAGAGCTTCCAGGCCAGATAGATATACAAATCTTGGCTTAACAAATGAGTAAGTTAAAGTTAAATGAGTTTATAACCATAATAATAATGGGCGAGTTATATGAAAATCATTACATATATATAATCTTTTTCCTGGTTTACTAAAGTACTAATGATTTTTTCAGGCAAGGAAAAACTTGGCACACGCTGCGCAGCCTCCTTTGTCCGGAATTGATCAGCGCTAAGACGATGCAACGTTTCCTTCCTGAACTTAACTCAGTTGCAGACGATTTCACCACGCTCATTTCTAATTCAAGAGATAGTGAGGGAGTCGTGAAAGATTTTGACCAGATTACCTCACGTTTAGGATTAGAAAGTACGTGTATACATCCCCCCCCCCCTTAAAGGATTAATTGGAAGTATGTTTATGTAGATTTGTACTATATGTTTTTTCTTTACAGGTACTTGCACTCTTATCTTGGGTCGGAGATTAGGGTTTCTCGAGACTGAAATTGGACCCAAAGCGGCCAAGCTTGCTCAAGCTGTTAAGGATCAATTCTGCGCTTCTAGAGATACTTTTTACGGCCTACCATTTTGGAAGATGTTCCCCACTCCCGCTTACAAAAAGTTTATTGAATCTGAGAACACCATCTACGATGTCATTTCTGAAATGGTGGATGAAGCATTACAGGAGGAGAAAGATACTGTCGACGCAGTTCAAAGCGTCTTTATGGCCATCCTTCAGGCACAGGGCCTTGATATTAGAGACAAGAAGGCAGGCATAATCGATTTTGTTGCAGCTGGAATCAAAACAGTGAGTGTTGAATTGCACTATTTCCTTTTGCTCTAATATATATATATGTATATATATTTTTTTAATTTTAATTAATTTAATAATGCCAGCTCTAATTAAACTCTTTTTGTTTGTTGTGCAGCTTGGAAACACGTTGGTTTTTCTATTCTACTTAATTTCAAAGCACAAGGAATGTCAAGATAAGCTGTATCAGGAAATTATATCACTGGCTCCGGTAGGGACACCTCTAACTTCACAGACACTTAAAGGGGCTTCTTACCTTAGAGCCTGCATGATTGAAGCTTTCAGGTACCGTAAATTTCATATTAATTATATGATCAAAACTATAAAACTGATTAAAATTTGTTGTAAAACCTTTACATAATTGTGTTTGCTCTTTTTAATAACAGACGTGATGCAAAAATTTACTTGAGTATCCCTGTTAGTATTAGGACGAAAGTATATATAGTCTAAAGTATATTGAAACAAAGGAATATCACACTTCATTATATAAAGTGATAATATCCTTTAGTCTAATTAACTATTAATACAAACTATTTTATGCAGAGAAGTCAGGTGCTATTTTGTCCCAAAGTACTTTAGACCAAATAAATATCCCTTTGTCTTAATAGATAATTAGACTAAGGGATATTATTATTATTATTATTTTATACAGGAGAGTTCATATTCCTTTTACACCCTGGTCATGTCCAATTCGCAATAAAATAGTGGGGCACCATATAATACTTCAACCAAAACTAAGAGTGCCATTATAATTATCTAATGCAGATAATATTGAAACTAAAGCCATTTATATTAATTCGTCTTTATTGAGTTTATCTTACATTATGATTAATTATTATGTATCTCAATCAAATCGAATGTAATTTATTTTATTTTGTATTTCAGAGTTCTACCCACTGCTCCTTGCGTCGCTAGGATTCTGGAACATGAAATGGAACTTAACGGTTACAACTTGAAACCTGGTGTAAGTATCTGTAAATAAGCAATATAGTAAAGAGTAAAAATATCTATCTATAATCTAGTAGAATTACCTTAGCATATTCCATTCAATATTTTACTGGCATAAAAGTTACATCACGAAATTCCCGGCACAGCCTAATCCCAATGAGAAAAATAAATAAACTCGAAAAAAACTTCTTTGGAAATGGTTTCAAGAATTCCGAAAATTGAGAACCTAAACATTTTTCTTTATTCCTCATGTTCCTATTTTATAACGGTTCCTTTTCTTATTTTAGTATATATGTAAATTGTCAAAGAATCTGACATTTATATGTATATATAAAATTTTAAACTAAATAAATATAATAAAATATAAATATATTTTTAAAGTTAAAACTGATATTGCCTTTGTTTATAATTATGGACATTTTAAACACCAATGATTGATAATAAAATAGGTATAAATTCTTAATTATTTGGCTTATGTTTTACAAATATGGATATAAAAGCACTCTGCTAATTATAATAAGCCTTATAATAATAATAAGCCTTTATTAAAAAAAATATATCAATACACTATTTGTTAATTATTTATAATAATTAGGATAACCCCCCCGTCCTGTAATGACCCATTGAGCTATCGAACAGGACTAAAATCAAAAACAAAAATTATTTATAATAAAAAAACATACGTAGCTGTTTTAAATCGGCATATGCCGAGGTCTCCTTATGGGAATTACTATAATATTAATTATCTATCTTATACATTTGTTTGTTTCTAGGCTGTGGTTCTTTGTCATACATGGTTAGCATGTCTTCAGGAATCTAACTTCACTGATGCTAATTCGTTTCTTCCTGAAAGATGGCTGGATGAAAATAACTTAGATGCTTCTTGTACTAGATCGAGCCCTTTTCTTGTTGTCCCCTTTGGTGTTGGAAGAAGGATGTGTCCAGGAAAGAGATTTGTTGAGCTTGAACTTCAAGTTGCCCTAGCACAGGTACTTATCATTGAGGTTTATTATTTAATTATAACTAGGCATCGCGTGGCTCTATCCTATTATTGAAGCGAGCGTATAGTAATAAATATGTTTATGTTTTAAAGATCTTTATTAATTTATAGCGGTGTCGCTGTTGGTTTTACTACAAAAAATGTTATTTGCAAAAAATGTTTGTCTCATTGAATAGATAAATTTAGAATTTTTTCCCGTCCTCAAATTACAATCTTAATTTTGATGAGCACGTTTACGCGAGCGTTGGGCAGACAACGTTTTCCAACGAACTCGTCCTGAGCATTGGTAAAATGAACATGTGTACCAAATTTCATCAAAATCGGCCAACTTTTACTCAAGTTATCGTCGTACGTTTCAGACACACAGACAGACACGGAGCATATTTCGTTACATGTAGGAAGCTCGCTACGCTCGCTTCAATTAAATAACATATAAATCATAATGTTTATTTATAATGCTAAATTATTAATTTATTTATTTTAAATGAGGTGAAATGACTTAAAATTATATTTTAATGGTAGACTATTATCTTTACTTCTTACTTAATTTAAAATATGTATCAACACATGATAATACAGATAAAAAGTGTAGACTAAACCATAATATTGTATGTGTGTTGCGGGTTAGAACAGTAAAATGATAAGCTTGTAGAAAGACAGATGTTTTTTAGTTCCCATATAACCACCTTTTAAATAAGTTATATGAAGGTAATTGATGGAGAACTGATTAAAAAAATATAGGAAAATCATTCTAAACTTACAATTATCGGAAGTTTTTCTTGTAGTTTAATCTAAAATGTTTTTTTACTTTTATAATTCAGAATCTTTTTATTTATTATTATTTTTTTTTTGTTCACAGACTGTGAGGCAATTCGAAATAGAATTTGATGGCGAGTTAGAATTGGAGTTTGAATTTCTACTGGCTCCTAAATCTCCAACCAGCTTCAGATTTAAGGAACGTCAAGTTTAATTTATTGGACTTATGCAGTATTGACTTTGCATGAACATTAAGTTTCTGGGTACTGAAAAAAAGAGGAGCGTTTTTTCTTAAAAAAATAAAATAAAATAATAAATATGTACCTAATTCGTAAATTAAGTGAATATCATTTAAATTAAAGTTTGGTAACAAAAGGTTACAACTAAAATTAAAAAAAAGAAACTTTAGAGTAGTAAATTTTACTGTAAAATTAATTGAAAGAGGATAATTATTATTTTAATTTTACTTCTTTTGTCAAAATGTCATATTACATGTACAGTATAGAGTCGGATGACAGGTATCTTCCAAACTTTCTATGAAAATTTCTAAAAGTAATGTGTAATTTCTTATGTCAAATGTGAGGCTTCTTCAAATTTACTTTTATGAAATAATCATCATAAGAGTTCAAGTCAATTCAAATTGAGGAAAAATAAGTGTTTTTTTTATTTCTTTTTCTATTATGGTGTAATGTGAAGGTCTTATTTAATAATGTAAATAAGGGAAGGGTGTAAAAATGTTCCTTTGATCCCTCAGCAAAGAGGACAATGCCTCCATGTTTCTTTGGTTGTATTATTATGTATTTTATTTATTTATGTGTTGTGCATTCTAAGCAATAAATAATAATTGCTAACATGTACTTACAATCAAAATAAGTAAGATTCTAATAACGTAGACTAAAATATAGGATTTTAGAGACTAACATAACACTCTAATGATTTAATCGGTTATTTTAATATGACTGCGATTATGTGCCATTTCTGTGTAACTTCTAATTAATTAAAGTTGTTCTATAATTTTTAATTTTCGTCAAAAGTGTGTAATTACAATAATAGCAGAGCTAGATTCCATTTAGTAATAATTCAATTTTTTTCTTATATTTGTTTCTTAGATTGATTAAATGATTATTTTTTTAATCTTTCAGTTGTGATTGTGATAGTATATTTTAAGACTTTATAATTTTCTTCGGTACTTTTCTTTATCTTTTAGAAAATGTAATGAATAAATAAAATAATACTAATTAGTAAATGCTTTAAAGGTTCGAGCTGTGACCGTCATTTATCTTAAGGGCCTTTTAAAAAAAGTGTTGCTGTGGTGATATTTAAGTTTAGACTGTAAAATATTGTAATATGTATATTTTTTACTTTTATTTAATTATTGACAATTTTATTAGTTACTTTTAATATAATTGAACCAGTGATCATCACCATTTAATGAGATATAAATCAGGTTAATAAATGTAATGTGTTGAATGAATTGATATGCTAGATGTATTAAAAAAATANAGGTAGAATATCCTTTCGTCAATACTAAATTCTAAACGTACACTGTAATGCCTCTTACAAATTAACCCTGTGTAAAATAGCATTAGACCCCGGTCCATAAGTTTTTTTGGGGGTATTGAACATATCTTATTGTTAAACTTGATCTAAGCAATTTCTGTTCTTTTAGACAAGAGATTATATTAAACTATAATATATAGGGGTTATTATTTTTTAAAGTATATTTAATTTATATTTTAACTTTTTTTATCTTTAAAAATGTATTCAAATATAATTATGCAATCGATCTTCTTCGTGTAAAAATAATGCAAATAATTGCAATCCTAAATTTTTGTTTACAGACTTATTTATAAAAAAGTTTAACTGTTAAGGTATCAACAACGAATGCCTGGACATCTTGATTTGATTTTTATAAATGAATGAACCAGTTAGAAATATACTAGTCTTATTATTTTATGTAGATCTCTTCACGCAATATTATTTAGATATTGAGATTTGTGTGGATCTTTTCTTCAATACAATGCTGTAGTTACTTTTTTTTTAGTGTTTTTAAACTTAGTGCAATTTTGAATAACACTACTGTTGGTTATATTTTTTTTCTTTTTTTAAAAAAAAAAAAACAAAACAAAAATAAAGTGTCCTCTTCAAATATTTTGGATTTTTAAAAGAGATTTTTTTAGATTCAAACTTTGTAGTTGATGATCAGTTAATCACCTAACTACTCTAAAAATGATTCCAGACTAATATGCCACTCTTGTTATTACCATATAAAACAGTTAGCTTGTTATTCCTACGTAAGGTAGGGCGTTGCATTGTCCTAATGTTTAAGATATTTATTTAAAACTTGACTATGAAATACTTTAAGGTGTTGAATATGTCTCCAAGACTAAAATTATATAATATCGCTAAACAATTTTAAGGGATTTTAAAACCACAGCTGAATAAATTATCAAAGCTTGAGAATAATTATGTATTGTATTGTTGCAAAGTCTCGTACACAAATTTTAGTTATTGTGGGCGGGGCCAGATCAGGTGGTGTACAAACTTGGGGCCCCTGATCTTTCTTCCTAACAGGAAAGAAGTGTCAAATTTTATCGGAGGTCCAAAACCCCCCTAATCTGGTTCCGATTCCATTCGTTTTGTTTTATTTTCCCCACATTATTTATTTTAATTAATATTTTATAAATTAATTATTTTATTTATTTAGTTTGTTTTATTAAGTTGGAAAAATTGTAATACTGTTATAGTCATTTATATTTTAAATTGTTGTTGTTATTGTTTATTTTTCTTATTGTTAAACTTGATCTAAGCAATTTCTGTTCTTTTAGACAAGAGATTATATTAAACTATAATATATTATATTATCCTATCTAATTACGTTTCACTTAAAGTTGTTTCACTAACAGTTATTTTTAGGGTAAACCCTTGTTGAGGTGTAGTAAAAAGAAAATTACTTAGATTGACTCTAAGCAAACAGCTGTAATTCGAAGCTGCTTACATATTGTTTAGAGCGTGGAGTTCATTTGTTTCTGATGTCAAACCATGTAAATCATTTATAACAAAATTTAACTAAGTATTGTAATTAGTAAATCTACACTTAATACAGTTTTGAGACAAAATGGCATTGAAGTCAATATAATTGTGAGACAAAGTTTTCTAATAGAGTTTTAAGATTAAACCTCTCGGTCTAAGAGGCTGCCGTGTAATTATAAAACAAAGAAGTTAGTAACATTCCCTTTTCTAATCATATGTATGAAGTATTGTAACTTCGGTATACACGCTATTTTTTTATTTTTTATGTTTGTGATAAACAACAACAGACAGACAAATGCTAATATTTAATACTTATTCTATTGTATTATATGTTTCATAACTTATCATAATTTTATGACTTATTATTTGCTAAATAGGTTTTGTTAATGAATAGTCACATATAATTACAATTATTTTTCCACATTATAATTTTATTTTAAAATATTTTTAAATTAGTTGTTCATAAATTTACAAAACTAAATGAATTGATATCAGTATTACTCCTTTAGAAATCAAGTTCTGGACTGAGTAGATAGTTTCGATGTTCTTTACTATTTTTGTTTCCTGTTTTGTTATTATTATTTCCCAATAAATGGGCAATTATAGCTACTTAAATTAAGAAATAAAGAAATTCTAAATTAATAAATATTTAATTGTATGTATAAAAATATTTTTTTATTGCACTCTGTGTTCTTCTTTTCAAAATAATATTTTTGTAGTAAAGTAGTTTTCAAAAAAATATATTTATTTTTCTGCTTTATTTATTTGAATTGTAAATAGTATTTAGTTTTTAGACAATTACGGGTGTCAACAATGATAATTGTTAATTTAAAGGAATATATATTGAAATGTATATTTTATCACAAAATAAACACAGAACAATATAAAGCTTAATTTTTATTACTTATTAAACCTTCTTTTCTTATAATCTATTCGATTTTTTAGTTTTTAAATATATAGGGGAGAGCGGGGTTGGTTGGGACACTTTTTTTAAGAGGCCGTGAGAGCCACAGTTTTGCATGAACTTTTTCGCTTTTGTATTATTATCATACATAGAGATCCTAACTAACATATTCCAGACTTATAGCGACTTAAAAAAACATTATCATATTATTTTTTATGTTTTTCCAAAACCTTCACTTTGTCCAATGTATCCCAATGGGTGGGATACATTGGACACAGGGGTGGGATACTTTAGACACACAACAAAACTGATTTTGCAACTGAAGTCATGAAAAGAATTCATTTGAGTACTTAAATAGAAGGAATACTAAATAAGTAAGAAAGTAGGCAACCAAAAGAAGAAATAGGTATGATGTGTGTGTGATATGGGGGATGAGT
>KZ651727.1:65145-85778 GCA_001010745.2 Gerris buenoi
AAATAAAAGAAAAAAGTGGTTTTATGATGATTTCTCATATTTGCGTGTAAAATTTTTGTTGGACAACTTTAGATTCGTGTTCAGCTCACCAAAAAACATAAAATTAACTGCCAGCGCAGTCCGGCCACCAACCGTTTACACTTTAGCACTCTCCAAGCCTTCCCAATAATTCAACTCCCATTTGCGTGAAAACCATACGACGCACGTACAAATAAATGTTATAGACATAAATTGTAGGTTATTTTCACTTTTTGCGTTAATAGATTGCTTTGCAAGTTATAAGCTGAAAACCAATAAAACATATATTTTTTAGTAGTTTTTCAATGATTTCTCATGTTTGCCGCGGGAAATTTTGTTGGACAACTTCAGATTCGTGTTCAGCACCCCAAAAAACCAAAGTAAACCCCAAGTAAACCACAAACTTTCCACTTCAAACTACCATTTGACTGGACTATATCCAAAACTATTTCATTTATTTGCTTAGTCTACATGATAATAAGAAACGTAGCCACTGATACCTAGCATAAGGGAAAATTGCTAGTTTTATTTTATAATAGATTAAAGTTTTCTCTGCATATTGATCAGAATTGGAAAAATGTTAGATACTTTTTCATTTCATACATTTCAATATAAACTAAAACGGCCCTAACTTTTTTCATGTCTCTCTGTATGTATATGTTTTTATGTCTACACACAAGTGGCTGAATGAAATCCATTTATTTTTATACAGTGGTAAGGGTAAGCGGTAACTGGGGCTTCTTGTGTATCTACATCTGCTACTTCTCGGATAGGAGCGCGTGGGTTGCCCTATGTCAATAACGTTTAAGAGCATAGGGCATGGTCACCATTTGGATGGATGAACCCGAATCAAGATGCAATTTTCGGACCGATCCCGCTGGGTATTTACCCAGTATCGCTATATGAAAGTAAGTAACGATAAACTGGTTGCGAATGCCAATTTTAATGTTTATGCAGCTGATGAAGCGACACACACTAATTCGTGTTATTGTATGAAAAGTTGTTCAAGCTCTTTGGCAGGCCTAGGAGCTAGCGTAGCCATGTGGATTAATTTACTTGCCACGTTTCCTGAATCATCAATGAATCAAGGGTGGCACAAAGGCGTGGGTTCGACTTCTCTTGGTGATGCTCTGATTTATATGGCTCACTAATGATCACACTATACTCCTTCAGTGGCACAATGTACAGGGTTATGATGTGTGGAGTGGCTGGAACTCTCTACGAATGGACCTAAATATGGCCTAATTACTAAGTACGAACGAGTGGTTCGTCCTACCCGTCTAGTACTAGTCCTAGCACTTTACTACGTACTACTACTTCGCAGGCCTAAGCTCTTCACGGGCTGTAGAGCCATGAAGTGAAGTTATTTTCTTAAAAAAAAACACGCTATAAAAATATCTCTTTTTTTTATCACGGTTATTTATTTTTCAGCTTTCTAGGTAGTTAGAAAGAGGGTTAAAAATGTGTAACATTATTTTTCCATCGCGAAAGAAATAAGAAATAATATTTATTAGACTAATTAACAGCCGGTAACTGAATATTTACACAAATTGTTGGCTACTTTGCAAGACATGGTCCCAGTCCCCAGTCTTTACTAAGGCACCTATTGTACTCCGCAGTGTCTTTTATTATTAATAATGGAATGGTGATGTAGTGATGTATAATGTAGGCCCGATTCATTTTTATGAAGGAAAACTTTATAACCGAAGCTATTTAGGCATATAAATTTTTGGCCTACATGATAATAGGAAACGTAGCTTCTGATTTCGCAGCATAAGCCCCATGCTGACAGTGGCGGCAGCAAGATATTGGGGGTCCCCCGCAAACTTTTAGTGGGGGCCCCTCTTTTTCCCTTCCAGAAGCCCCAGATCCCCGGGGCCCCTCCCGCGCCGCGGGCCCTGCGGACCCGTTATCGCCGCCACTGCATGCGGAGCGTGGGATAAATGCGGACTTAGATATATTGATTTATTGCACGCTCATTTGAAAGGGATTTGTCCACACCAACCTCTCCGTATGAAATTGTGTTGTGCCTATTACCCACTAATTTAAAATCTCTTCTTTGTGGTCCTAAATGTTTATTGAAGGTATTGTTGTCATTACCTGCAGAAAAAGAATGTATTGATAAATTCACCAGTGCCTTTCCACCGGAAGTAGTCGTTGTAGAGGTTATCATCTTTATCAAGCTTGTGCAGATACTCTGCAAGTTCTTTAGGTGTGGAGAAATCATCCACGTGAATGAAAGAATGGAAAGGAGCCGCTCTCACGTAATCATTCTTCCTTGCACCCATAACAATTGGTAAGATGTTCCTCCTGTAATAATAAGGAAATAAACAATATAATTATCAATAAAGTATATATATATATACATATAATGAGAGACTTAATAACAACCTGTGTGTGCAAATTCTACACAACTATTATATTTGTCATTGACTCCTTATCCTGATCTACCAAACTAATACTAAATCATTGATGGAAATTTGCAATATAACTTTGTAGTGGTTAGCATCAGTATAGCGTATACAGATATTTTTTTGTCGGGGGAGGGGGGGGGGGGACTAATTTTGGGGAGGCAACTAGACCTTGAATTATTATATGTGGGTTTAGCATACTCCATAATTTATTAATACACTAGAATATAATAGAATATTTTTTGTATTTCTTTTTAAATTGGATTGGTTTATAAACTACCTCTAAAATTCTTATGCTAAGCAGGTTTATCTAGACGTTATACCTATTAATATTAAATTTTTATAACGCTAAAATATGACAAAAGCACCAAAAGATATGGCATCCTATTCTCATCATGGGCTGATTATTGAAATTCAGGCATAATTGTAATTTCCTATGGGATAACACCCAACAAACTGCCTCAATTATAAAAATTACCTAGAGACTGTAAAACTTTATAAAAACTGGCGAAGCCCTTAGATCCCCATGTATTGAGTTTTAAATTACTTATTATGATCAATAAACAATGTCACTTAAGTAAAAACACGTGGTACAAGGTATAAAACGACATGTTTTGTAACAAAGTTATGAATAATTTCAAAGGAAGGGGGTGGGGTGTCCCCAAGGACCTAAAGGCTCTGGGCCTTACGCCACTGGCAAGCCCGTATCAATGAGCTGATGAGCCTAGAAACTTCTCACAGAGAGAGATATGGCTGGGCAGTTGGCAATTTTGTTGCCGAGTGAGAATGAATTATTAATTTTCCTGAAAATTGGCTACCAATTGAAAAGTTACTCTCCACCACAGTTCATACGTTGATTCACCAAAAAAATCGACAACCTTCGAACAAGTTGAAGTAGGTACATACCCATATATTTTATTTACTTACTTGTACAATTTTCTGTAATTATAATCTTATGAACATAACAATTTTGTTATAACAGCAATTAAAACATAAAATTCTAACACTATAATTGGAATAACACTTTTCACTGATTGTGTGTCAGGGAGACACGAAACCTTGGCTATGTTATCTCTTTTTCTTATGTGGCTAAGGAAAATTATTGTGTTACAATTATTTGTTTTAAATTATAATGTTAAAAGTAATAAATTGGCTAACAATTTTCTACGCTACAATAGTTTTAAGCCTTAATAATTTTAATAAAACTCTAAATAAATACAAAAATGTTATACCCCAATCCGTTAACGAAGAATTTTTCTGTTATGTAATCAACGCAGTTGGAATTCTCGAAAGCCAAATAAAATTTGTACTCCTGATCGAGCATAGAAAAGCACTTGTGCTGGGTTGATCTTGGGCACTTCTTAGTCCCACAAGCGCCGAAAATATCCACCCCTATATATTTTTGAAGTTGATGGGCGTATTGTAAACGGGAATTTCTTGCTCCACAATTTGACACAAACCATGCTACCTAAAATAAGATATTTCAAATAAGTGAAACGAGAAGTGCAGAATACTAAATTATATAATAAATATAATTATAGCGTACTGACATGATAATCATATGTACTCGTATGTCATTAAAAAATAAAACCATTTGTGCAGGATTAAAAAAGTAAAAATCGGATGCCCGATTCCTCCAAGTAGGTAAAAATCACCCTTTTTGGTTGGTAGTTCAATTCCTCCCCGTTTTAAAAGATAGCTTAATTTTTAAACATCCCGATTGATCTTCAAATAATTTTCAGGTATAAAAAAATACATAACATACATAATTTTTTTAAAACAAAATGTAAAAAATGTATTATGTCTTGAACTTACAAAATTGGAAAATCAACTTGATAAAATATTAAATTCTAGTAATTATAAATTAAAAACTGGTAAATTCCTTCGACAGTTGCAATATGTAGCAAAATCGTAATTTTGCCTTCATCAAAGTTTTGTATTAATTCTTCCAAGTATTAAATTATTTTTCTAATTAAACTTTTAATTATTGCAGGGCCTTTGTAACCTGAATTTAGCTTAATTGAGCTGTCTTTCTCGATTCTATTAGTACTTAGAGACAATTTTAATATATAAGGATAATTAGACAAATTTAAATATATAAGGATTAGCACTATATATTGTGAAAATGGCATTAAATTTATTAATTTAAAGTCTTATAAAGAAAAAATGTATATCCCTTTAAAACTAACAGCACGTGGCCACGCTCTTAAAATTTGTGTTTCAATAATTAATGCAAAAATTAAACAAAACTAAAATCGTTCATAATCAATACAAGCATAATGAAATTGTCTAAAAATAAACAAATACATAAACATAAAATGTATTTATTGAATTTTTGTTAATCCAGGTATTGGGAAGGAATCGGGCTGTGTTATTTTCAAGAGATTATCAGTGGGGATCAATCGGGCGCTCCTCGGGGAGTAGTCGGAATAGCTCCCAAAAAGTGTACATATTTGAAGTATAAAATATTATTGTATTTGTTTTTCTACCTGTTTAGTTTTGTTGGCGGCGAAATCTTTGATTGGTTTAGGTAACTGTTTAATGTTTTCGTCGTGATAAACCCACTTTTCATATGGCGTAACGATGTCGGAATCCCACCTGTAGGTGGCGGTCCAGTTGAATACATCATTATACTTCATGTGCTGGGTATGATACGGACACTCAAGCATATACAGGATCCAAACCTTTAGGCAATAACAAATTTTATTAGTTTAAACAATTAATGTTTCATTGTTTAATTTAAAAGAGGAAGTTGGAAAAGGCAGTCATAAATTGGTCATTATTGTTGTAAGTAGAAAGCTACTTTGAGTAATTACTTCTGTTGTTTACCTGTCGATGCTGTTTTGGGTGGCCGGGATGGACGAAGTGGTCCTTATAGAGAATTGCGTCGGCTCCAACGGACTCGGATTTATCCGTGGTGAGGTGACACGAAGAGACGGGACAACCCTGGAAAGCAGCCTGACCAGGCTTAGTTTGGCCCCAGGAACCGAGACCGTTGTAAACAAGGATTCGTTTAGGGATAAGCGATGCCGGAGGTATGTACATAAGCTGAGCTGTGATGCGGTCTGAGCCCGGAACTTCGCCTGGCCATATTCTCCGTACTGCATCGAGCCGCTTCGTTCTAGGACGCCTCCACCCTCCCGAGAGGAACCAAGCACGACCTTCAGTCGGGACAGTGTCCGCAGGATCCCTTCTTTCATTGTCATCTGGCTCCTATCAGCAGAAAATTATATTTTTATAAATAAATAAAAATTAAATATATAGGAATATAGGTACAGTGTGGTCCAAAAGTCTCCCTCACCCGTCTTAACTTTTGAACGGGCTGAGATAAATTAATGAAGCTTGGGGGATCCGTACCATGTAAAGGGAACTTTGTTTTCATGGAATCTCTTGGAGTCTATATTTTTTAATAGCATATTTGGATTCTACGGTAAAAAATAATACAATTTTACCTGAAGCAAATACAAGTAAATTTTATTATTTTCACCGTAGAATCCAAATATGCTATCAAAAATTAAATAAAATTTTGAAGTTGGGTGGCCTGGAGGCACAGTGGGTGGTTCCCTCTAGTGCGCTATGGCGCATGAAAACAAACTTCCCTTTACATGGTACGGATCCCCTGTTTCATTAATTTATCTTAAACCGTTCAAAAGTTAAGACGGGGGGGNAAGATGCTCCTTACATTTGTATGGAACTTTTATAGTTTATTGAAAGAAGTTCGCAGATAGGCCTTGATTAATTTGAACCGTATGAGCTCTTTAACTTTTGCCAAATTGATAATTTAGTTTATGTAATAAATCCAAAAATTTTTTACAGATTTAAAACGGGGTAAACAATGGGACAAATTAGACAATAATGGCTTGTAAAAGTATAAAATCAATAAAGTACGTGATAGGATGCGAGGAAGCTATGTGCCTAACCAATTGTCATTCTATTTTTGTATTTCATGCATTTCAGAAACTAAAACCGGCCTTTCTTATATTTCAGTCTGTTCAGAAGTATTTCTGACTTTATAGACGTGAAACTGGCTGAACAAATTTAATTTATTTTTATCCAGCTATGTTCGCTAATGTGTGACACACGGAAGTACTTTCATTCATCGGATATTATTGAGTAATTAACTTTGTACGGAAATGGTTGCTGCAAATGATTTTCGAAGATAAGTGTCCAATAATGAGTAGAATAGAGAGTAGTTGTGCGGCGTACAACAATTATTATAAATTAATTACTTCACTGCATAAATCCTTCTGCTGTTTTGTCATGTTGCAATTTATCATGAAAGTTTAGACGATTTACATTACGTTTTATTAAAATTAATACTTCAGAACACAAATCAACAATTCTACCATAATCAATAAATTGTGACAAAATCTAGAAATGGATTAAATTTAATTTTATTATGTTTATGTAACTAAATAAGATAGATTGTTACCTGGGTGACTAGAGAGGGTGGTGTGGGGACTGATCTGTGCGGTATATGTGTGGAAGGGGTAGATATGAAGATGAGGACAGGGTGAAATGTGAAGTAGGCAAGGTTGGCTCCAAGCAGGAGGCAAAGCCCCACAACGAGGGAGCATTTCTTCAGCCGCACCCGCACCATCCTACCCCCATACTTACTTTACACCTCATCTCCTGCAACACACAATAACCAACACAATGCTTAGACAAATAGTTACTACACGTGTGGTTAACTAAACTTTTATATAACATGTGCTAGAGAATAATTTTTAAGCTGCTAAAACCTATACTAACTGGAAAATTAAACCGGCAGGTTTATAGAAGTATATATATACAAATGTTCATGTGTAGATATAAACTATATATATACCTACACGTGAAAGCAGTTGTATCACTGCTATTTTTGAATTGTAGAGGGGGCAAATCTATGCAGTAGTGTGACTTATCACAAAGAGCTTTTGAGCGTCCAACCAGTGAAGAAAGCCAGTATAGTGATTTTTTTTTTAGCTATTTTTACTTTGCTAGCTATATCACCTCTTTATTGTTTTGAAATTTAACGCTGGAATTAACGCTTAAATTTCAACACTACTTTCCATACTGGTATTTTTAAATTATCAGCTTAAAAATTACTTCATGTTATAATTTAAAATTGTTACATTACTTCACATAAGTATTTTTTTATTGTAACATTTGCTACCGAAGTTACACTGGTAAATAATTATAACAGTTATTACATTACTTGCTGTTTAAATTTTCCTTTATCAATTTTTATAATTTCAATATTATAATGTGGAGATTTATTTTAACTCAAGGAAACATCGGATATATGCAATTAATGGTCAGAAATAGCCTTATACTAGTATTACATAGTATCAAGTTATCGGAGTTATTTATATATAGCGAGTATGGTTAAAATTGTCATTGAGGAAAATAATTATACTGAAAATTAGATCTAGAGGGTTAAAAACATAAAATAAATAAACAGGTCAAGTGTATGCTAGCAACCACACAGCGAGGGTACGTAGGCAACACTATCCTATGGGTCTGATATTCTCAAAACATATAAACAAACTTCTGATGAAGTATTTTTTTTCTATTGAACCGGAAAACAGCCATATAAATACATTGAAAGAAAAGACCATAATTATAAAAGAACGTATTTTGCCAATACATTTTTTTTTTTTTTTTTTCGAAATTTCCAAAAAGTTGTATCTTTACTTATGGCCGAAGAATGTTCAGGAATTTTTTCAGATTTTTTGCACTTCACATAAGCGAGATAGAGGGGGGAGGGGACACTTTTCACACCCACTTCAAATTTGCCTACGCTCGCCCTATCACAGTTATAACCAAAGAATTATCTATTTTTGTAATCTGCTTCGACGTACCCTTTCATGTGATACCCCTCCCGGTGTCGAAAAATGAAAAAAAAAAATTAACCTGCTGTTTTGTCATGTTGCAATTTATCATGAAAGTTTAGACGATTTACATTACGTTTTATTAAAATTAATACTTCAGAACACAAATCAACAATTCTACCATAATCAATAAATTGTGACAAAATTTAGAAATAACTAGACCTTGAATTATTATATGTGGGTTTAGCATACTCCATAATTTATTAATACACTAGAATATAATAGAATATTTTTTGTATTTCTTTTTAAATTGGATTGGTTTATAAACTACCTCTAAAATTCTTATGCTAAGCAGGTTTATCTAGACGTTATACCTATTAATATTAAATTTTTATAACGCTAAAATATGACAAAAGCACCAAAAGATATGGCATCCTATTCTCATCATGGGCTGATTATTGAAATTCAGGCATAATTGTAATTTCCTATGGGATAACACCCAACAAACTGCCTCAATTATAAAAATTACCTAGAGACTGTAAAACTTTATAAAAACTGGCGAAGCCCTTAGATCCCCATGTATTGAGTTTTAAATTACTTATTATGATCAATAAACAATGTCACTTAAGTAAAAACACGTGGTACAAGGTATAAAACGACATGTTTTGTAACAAAGTTATGAATAATTTCAAAGGAAGGGGGTGGGGTGTCCCCAAGGACCTAAAGGCTCTGGGCCTTACGCCACTGGCAAGCCCGTATCAATGAGCTGATGAGCCTAGAAACTTCTCACAGAGAGAGATATGGCTGGGCAGTTGGCAATTTTGTTGCCGAGTGAGAATGAATTATTAATTTTCCTGAAAATTGGCTACCAATTGAAAAGTTACTCTCCACCACAGTTCATATGTTGATTCACCAAAAAAATCGACAACCTTCGAACAAGTTGAAGTAGGTACATACCCATATATTTTATTTACTTACTTGTACAATTTTCTGTAATTATAATCTTATGAACATAACAATTTTGTTATAACAGCAATTAAAACATAAAATTCTAACACTATAATTGGAATAACACTTTTCACTGATTGTGTGTCAGNCCCCCCCCCCCCCCCCTGGTAAACATACAGGTAGCGTGTCATCCCCTAGTACTCACAATTTTTAAGATGCTGGCTATTTTTAAACTAATTTCAAGACCATGTTCTACCTTATCGCATATTTATCAATATATAATAAAACCTAATAAACTAGGAGACCATTATCCTGGAATCTCGAATTTTGCTACAGAGTTTGCTTTAATGATGTTGACCTTTGCTAAAAAAAAGAGGATATTTTTAATTCGCCATTTTAAATCTAGACTAGATGGCGGACTTAATATATGTAATTTTTAAAATGTAAAATCTTGAGAACGTTTGATCCAAGACCTTGAAATTTAGTAATATGTCATTTTATAAGACAAAATAAGTAATTTCATAAACATTTCCCGTTAAAAGAGGTATCATTCTGCCTTAAATTCAATTCAATGGTGGTCATATACGTAGGGAGCCAAGTCCCCTTATTCAGCTATTAATCATAAAATATATTTATAAATTATGTTAGCCCTCAGGGCTTATGCAATATTATTCACCATTAATTCCATTATTAAGAATAAAATACCCTCCGAATTGAAGTATATTATGAAGTATATTGAAGTATTACAGGCCATTTATTACAAATGTAAAAAGCCTCTATTTTATTACTAAGCACGATTAATAACCATTTTTTAATCGAGGTTGAATTTAAACTCATAATGATCTTAATGGTTTCTATAAAAAACATAAATATTCTTAATATACGCCTAGCAATAAACAAACAAAAGTAAATGCTTTCAAATCAGTTCAGTTAATTATTTTTAAAGAAAATTCCATTGCAATGAAAAACAGTATAATGACTATATTTACATTGAAAACGTATGCAAAGCAAGTGAAAGAAAATAGTATTTTTTACAAAGCATTTTTATTTAATTAAAAATTCTGTAATCACGAATGTTATAAACATTTTAAAAAATCTAAAGCTTTCTATCTTTTGTTTAATTATTCAGGTTTTACTTGATATTTTTTGATGAAACCAAGCTAGCAATATGCTCCACATGCTAGCACTCACCATTGCCTAAAAATAATTAATTTTGTTTTGGCAGTATGCGCCAATAAAGTAAAGTTAGACCGGTGCCGACAGACAGGAAGAAAGTTATGGCTGGTTATGGTTTTTGTAATGTATAGAATAAAAATGTATCCAAAAATTTGAAATGCTGATAAATGTACTGACGAAAATTTATTTACATAAATATGTGTCAATAGAGAATAAAAAATTAGGATTACGGATTTAAAAATTAGGATTAAAAATTGGTTTAACATATATCCATGACGCATGAAGCCTTAACTTATTAGATAGATTAGTTTTTATCAGTTGCAAAATTTATGTAAAACCCAATCAAAGAAAGCTTAATAGATCAGTTCTCAATTAATTAAGCATGTAAAGCTTCAGAGAAACAGACATGTCAAATTTCAATACTTTTACCTGATTCCAAAATCAGAAACCATTTCTAAATATGATTTAACTTGTTTCTATCAAAATTTGTCTGATATTTTCTGTTTTACTTTTTCACATACTCTTAGTACAAATAAGTACTATAATTCCAAAAAAAAAAAAAAAAAAAAAAAAAAAAAAAAAAAAAAAAAAAAAAAAAAAAAAAATGCATAATATAATACTGACCATTTTATGCTTCTCGCTGCACTTCTACGGTATCAAACAACTGGCCGATTTTACTTATATACACTTTTGATTATATATTATTTTAATTATTTGAAAATAAAATTTTGTTCAATATGTTTTGTGTAACATCACACTATAACTCGTTAAGTCATAGTGATATACATGAGAATTATTAAAAACATATCTATGTCTACATCCTCTATTTGTATGGGCACATCCGACCTGTTAGAAGGCCACTGCGGTGCGAACACTGTGCACTTGTATCGACACCGACAACCTATATCATGCTTAATGAATCTCTCTATTTTACTGTATATTTTGCAATGCTGCTCGATATGTGTTAACAATCACTTACTTATACATAAGAGATATCAAATTCTAGCAGTTCTAACACTTTCAAAAAACCATCATCATTTCCGATGATAATACTTATTTTAAAAGACTAGTTAGTTACTATATAACTATTTAGTCAATATAAGGTTTGATAGCTAGCTCTTAATGCTTAATATTAGCCATTAGAAGTATATTTATTATTTTCTTCGTGTAAACAACATGAACTTTAAAATTTAAATTACCTTAGAAAACTTTTTTTTTATATATATTTTACAGTAATAAGATAAATTAAATAGTTTTTTTTTGAGTTTCGGGGGCTAGAGATCCCAAATTTAGAGATAAAATTCATCTCTCGGTTTAACCCCAGGGTATGAATTTTATAAAACCTGTATGCCAAATATGATCGAAATTGGCCACAGACGAAGACTAGGTACTACAAATAGACATTTTCCACAGACAGGGAAAGTAAAAGGGTGTTAAAATTAGATGTTAGAGTTATTAAAGTCTTCCTATATTATATTCATTATACATGGTTTTGTATTTGTAGTTTTATTAATTTTTAAAAACAGAGGACCCTTATAATATCTTGCGAGTGATAACACATATCCGAAAGTGCTCAACACATAATTTGAAACTTCACAGTTGTCCAAAGACAGGCAAAATATATAGAATCCCTATATGCCCTACAGTTTTTTTTTTATTGGAAATGCGTTACATGGGATGTTAAATAAAAAAGGAGAACGCCGTGAGTAAAAATATTTGGTTTCATTTTGTACCATTTTAAATTTTCACCAAGCGTCCTTGAAAATTGTATTTTACGTTTCCCCCACCCCCTTTATTTTTTTAACAAATCAATAAGAAAAATCGGGTACGTGGTACCTTGGAACTTTTCCTCACTTACTCTGAAGTGAGGAAGCAGCAGGAGGGAGCAGCGTTGGACGTGGTCAGTACTTGGATGGGTGACCGTTCTAAACTAACTGATTTATTATCATTCTTTAAGAAAACCTTATTTTTAATACCTATATTTTATTTAATTATTTGAAGTTTGGCGGTATTTTGACAGATGTAAACAAACTTTGACGTCATCAAAATTATCGCACTAATAAATAATTATATTCACTTATAACTTTTAAACTAATAAATAGAATTTCATCGGGTTTTTTTATATTTGTTCCTTAATTTTTTCCGGTTCCAACGATATGCTATAAGTCAAAAACCTATATCTAATTTCAGTATTATTAACCATCAAAGTTTAAAAATTCAAAAATTTATAACTTCAAAATGGCGGCCAATATCAAAATGAAATTTGGCGGGCTTGTTTGTCATACAGAGAGGTACATTCGTACCAAATTTCAACTCGATCAGGACCATTTTCGATTTATTACGATTTTTTTAAATTTTTGCTGACTAAGCAAACTGGGTTCGAGATGGCGGAAAAAGTTGATTTTCCGGGCGGCACAACTACAGGTAAGGACAGATTTTTCTGCCAAGTTTCAACTCTCTAGGTTAAATACCTTGGGCGCTACGATGATAACACACACTGGCGGTATTTTGACAGATGTAAACAAACTTTGACGTCATCAAAATTATCGCACTTTTAAACTAATAAATAGAATTTCATCGGGTTTTTTTATATTTGTTCCTTAATTTTTTCCGGTTCCAACGATATGCTATAAGTCAAAAACCTATATCTAATTTCAGTATTATTAACCATCAAAGTTTAAAAAAAATGGCAGCCAATATCAAAATGAAATTTGGCGGGCTTGTTAATCATACAGAGAGGTACATTCGTACCAAATTTCAACTCGATCAGGACCATTTTCGATTTATTACGATTTTTTTAAATTTTTGCTGACTAAGCAAACTGGGTTCGAGATGGCGGAATAAGTTGATTTTCCGGGCGGCACAACTACAGGTTAGGACAGATTTTTCTGCCAAGTTTCAACTCTCTAGGTGAAATACCTTGGACGCTACGATGATAACACACACACACAAACATACACACATACATACATACACACACACACATACATACGTCATGCTGAAAACCACTCAGGAGGTCTTAAAAACACCTAAAACGGATAATTCCGTTGAAACCCCCAAAAAAAAAATTTTGTTGAAAACAATTCTTTTCCTACTATTAGTAGTGAGGAAAAGTAAAAAATCTTTATAAAATCACAATTATTCTAAAATAAAAATAAAAATTTTGAAGAAATTTTTCATATGCCGTATGATTTGTAAGAAAAAAACCCCCCCCCCCCCCCCCCTCCAAAAAAATAGCCAAGATGTGCTGAAATAAGAATTTTCATATAATATTTATAAATTAATATAAAGTGAGGAAGGAAATGACGGATCAAAAATATCCTCTTTTAGCAAAGGTCAACATTATTAAAGCAAGCTTAGTGAGAAAAGTCGTGATTCCTGATTTAAGGGTTTCTTGATTAATCTATATTGATTATTAGGTGATAAGGTTGAATTTCGCCTCAAAAGCCGCCATTTTTAAAATGAGTGAGAAGTCGGGGATAATACTACACTTACACCAGTATTTTTACCAGGGAAATTACATAGATGTATAGCAAATTTGGTAAGCTTAAGCCCAATTCTTAAGTTACTGATTCCTATCATGAGGGTGAAGGCTTTTTAGCGTATAAAAAAGCTAATGTGAGAAAAAATCCACGCTTTTAATTCTAACTATTCTAACTCAACCATGCTGTCACATACGTAGTGATAAAGATAACTATTATGTCACATGACTAGTGATAAAACTGTTAATGTAACTAAGTAATGTTTTTTCCCACAATTAAACAATTGAAGATATAACTGAATTATTAAAGATCTCTAATTGGGTGAAGTCAACTAGCTACAATACAGTAAGGCTGTCCAATGGAAAAGCTTAAGGCTATTACCGCAATTTAAAATCTATTAAATGAAATATAATAATAATTATATAATATTAATAATATAATATAATTTATTTAACATTTATCAAAACTCTAATATTAAGACAGTAATTTTAATAATTAAATTATAATACAAATTACTAAAATTAACTTGATTTTTTTTTATAAATAGTTAATTATAGCAATTGAATCAATTATATTGTCTTATCAAAGAAGAGGGGGAGTGAAATTGTTTATATAATATTCATGATGTTTTTAAATTTAAATAAAAGATAGATATAATATTAAATAAATAATGTTGTCATAAACAATAAAATAATATTTAGGTACATGACTTCTATAACGCTATTAGGTTTCTGTGGACTAAACATCCCTTTGTCAAANGATATTGTCAGGTGAAAGTATTCTTCTGTGTAGCTTAACTGGTTAGAGCACCCGCACACTGGAAATGAGGGGGAGGTCCGTGGTTCGAATCCCGGTGCAGAGGTCTATTTTTCTCTGACTGTCTCCCTTTGTAAATAGTAATTATAATTTGATTTAAATTAAAATTTAAGGTATGACTTCTATAACGCTATTAGGTTTCTGTGGACTAAACATCCCTTTGTCAAATAGATATTTAGACAAAGGAATGTGTACATAATTATATTCTAAAAAAATATAGGGGAGTAACAATCTAAAAAAAGTATGTTAATTTTAATTATAAACTATGAAAAATGTTTTGTATATTTTTTTAGACAGTTTATTAATCCCAGTTAATTTTGCTAGCGGAGAAAGGACTTTTATCGTGTCAGTCATCCCATCATTGAAAATTGAGGCAAAGGTATTTTTAGTTTTACAAGGGCAGAGGCAGAGAAAAACAATCTTGCCTGTGCCGAGGCGGCGAAGACTGAAGCACCGGCACAGCCCCGGGGTAGTTCTATTTCAACGAGTATTTTTAAATAAAGAAGAAAATGTATACTTACATTACTTTACATAAAATACCGAATGCTTTCCCGTTTTGACTATGCATAAATATATTCGTAGCTCAGTCTAGAACGATTATTAATGAAGTAGAGCTATTTAAAATTCACTGCATAAGTTAACTCAACTGACTGAGCCACATTTTAGCCTCGGCTATTAAAAAATGATAAGCGAAGATTAAGTAAACTTCTTATCAGACTCTTTTATTGTTATGCTGTGTTATCTAGCTTTAGTTAAATTAGTACTACAGAAAACTGAAAATAATAATTACAATGGAACATTTATCGCATGCTGATTTTTGTATGTTCTAGCAAAGGTAATTAAGTTATATATTGGCTTTCAGAAGAGTCCAAAACTCTAACACGAGTAAGCAGCTATAAATAATCTTATTTTTATACTATATATTTCTATATGTATAATGGAAAAGAGATTTTCATTTAGTAGTCCATACACTTACGGAAAATGGGTTTAATCCATTTTTGTTACAATACATAAGTTACAACTTACACGTATACATTTTCTATGAACCATTGCCTCTCCAAGGCCGTTAAATAATTACTGCTTGCCAATGAAATTTTCACTGATTAGCACTTCTGACTTCTACCGCTCGCAATAATATTAAATTGTTTCAATATTATTCAAATACAAAATTACGTCGTTTATTGGTATAACGTTTATTTTCATGGTGGATTTACGATTTAGAATCAATGGGCAAATTGATGTAATAATTAGTCTCGTTGTTTAATTTCTATTACATTATTGGTGAACTTATATTAGTGTACTATTTCATACATTCAGTAATAAGTTTAGTTAATTTGTTTTATTCTACTTAGGAGAGACTAAGGGAATATTTTGGGGGTAATCAGCCATATTTGGCCATGTTAATTTTTTTCATTTTAGCCATATTGGTTTTAAAATAAACATTAGCGGCTGAAGATGATTTTTACTGTAAACTTTTTTTATGTACTTGTAGAAGTTTGTCCTGCTTCTAACTTAAACTATATTATAAATAATGCAAAGACACCGGAGGTTAAGTAGAACGCAATAAATATAATGTGTCAAGAAAATACATTGACAGTAAAAAGGTAAACAATCATGAAGATCAAAACATTTCTAGAGGAGACCTGGAGTCTGTCTCTAGAGGATCTCCCCCTTTTCGGAACTTCACTGGTATCGTTTCGGGATGTGCACATGTCTGCCAGATCGCGTAGTCACTTTGGGCACGCTGGATGTTATTGGCCCAGTTGGTGTTGACGTGCTGGGTGTTGGCGTTGGCTCTGCTGAAGGAATGTGCTGTTCTTCGGTGAGGAGATGACACGGTTTCGCCCGGTCCTTGCTCACTCTTGTGGCTTTTCCCTTGACATCCAGTAAGAGGGTCTTATTGTCCCTGTCAAGAACTAGAAAGGGTCCTTCATAGGGAGGCGAAAGAGGAGGTTTTACTTTGTCTACCCTTAGGAAGACGTGGGTGGCCTTATCCAGATGTTTGCAGACGAATGGTTGGCGAGGTTGAGATGAACGAGGTGGGGTTGGTCTGCAGCTTCTCAGATGTTCTTTTAGGAGTCGGAGCAGTTCGGCTGTAGGTGGAGGTTGAGCGGCTTCAGGTGCAAAGAACTCCCCCGGAAGTCGGAGGGTCTGTCCGAAGACCAGCTCGCAGGAAGCAGCGCCTTTACTACATAATTGAATTTTGTCAAGTCCCGAGTGATCCCGGCCAGATCGAAGTTAGCTTCAATCTGACGGAACCATAATTCTGGACGGTTCTTCCAAAAATTAGGGAGTTTTACGGCTACTCGTCCGATCCAGGCTTCTTGATTTTGTGCCGTAGATGCTTCGCCGGTTGGCTCCATAGCAGAGAGAAAAATAAAATAATAAATAAATTCAAATAAAAATTCAAATTAATGAAAGTAATTAAACTCACAGCGCTGTTCTTGTTGGAAGTCGGGGTCACCACTGTAGAAGTTTGTCCTGCTTCTAACTTAAACTATATTATAAATAATGCAAAGACACCGGAGATTAAGTAGAACGCAATAAATATAATGTGTCAAGAAAATACATTGACAGTAAAAAGGTAAACAATCATGAAGATCAAAACATTTCTAGAGGAGACCTGGAGTCTGTCTCTAGATACTCCTATATTATTAGAGTTGAAGTCCGAATTAATTTTTTATTCCCATCGTTTTAGGATTTCGTTGGTAAAACCAAAAAATAGAAACCCCTGTCCCCTGTCGTTCCTGTCTCTGTCTGTCAGTCAATCTGTATGGTTATGGTTATGGTTCCAATTATTTTAAATCAAAAGAGACAAAAACATGAAAAAAAAATTAGGTATTCAAGTTCAAAATGGCGGATAATTTAACTCACGTGATTTTTTTTTTTAATTTTTAGTGAGGTAATAAATTAAAGGTATTGAAGACAAAGGAATTGAAGGTATATATATCAGTAGTAGTATACGTGTGGTATACTACTACAACTTAGGATATACTATACTACTGGTATACTACACTAGTAGTACTTGTCAATAGTGCTTAATTTTTAATGCCTTTTTTTTCTAAAAACATCAAAATTTTGCGTGACTCCCTCCCCAAAAAACTATATTTCTGCTGTTACATACACATTTAGATGACTAGCCTTCACCCCGCGCGGAGCGCGGGGTTCATGCTAGGTATTATGCCCTTTCCAATACGGCTTACGCGCGCTGCACCTGTAAATATTTATTAACTTAGGTTCTACTCAATATTTTTCGATGAAACCAAGCCTACAAATTGCACAACATGTTTGCGCTCACCTCTGAAAAAAAATTTAATCGATTTCATTTAGCCAGTTTTGCGCCTATAAAGTCTGACTGAGGCGACAGACACACATACACACACGAAAAAAGTTAAGGCCGGATTCGGTTTTCGGGATGCATAAAACGAAAAAGTATCCAAAAAATTTTCAATTCTGACCAATGTACAGACAAAACTTTAATTTTATATATATAGATAGATAAAATAAAAATAACATAAAATTAAAATAAAATAATATTTAATTGTATAAGTTCTTTGACAGTGTCAAGTCCTACTCCGACTGTATCGCCGCAGATTATATTATTATAAGATAATGTCCAATACAAGTAATATAAGTGTTGGCCTAGTAATTATATTGCTATGTTACTGATAGAATGTCTTCTTATAAGATTGCTCTTATCTTATAGACTAGGTCCTTATAACCCTATTATCAAAAAAGATACCTAAGATCATCTATCATAAATACTACTAAACTTAATAATTATTTCNGCTCTTTGCCACCTGCTTTGAAAATAAAGTGTGACTTAATTGGTCTCATGTGTCAAGGCTGTTTTGAACTTCTTAAATGGATGTCTTATTGTCCGGAGGTAAGACACCCCACCTGACAGCGGCGCACCCACGTGGGGGGATGTTTAAGACTGGGAGGGGTAGGGGGGTGAGGCGTGGAAGGGGGTGGAGAAAAACATAACTTATTATTTTATTTATGAGCAGTGAGTATTAAAGATATTAACTTATATCGTTTTAAGTAAATGATATTTTCTAGTCTGTATATTTCTGAAAGGCTTTTAGGGGGTGGGGGGATTTAGGATCCCCTTTAGCCCCCTCTCCTTGTGGTGGGTGAGCTACTGCCAGCAGAGCATTGAGTAATAAAACCATATAATTGTTTGTTTAAATAGGTCTAGTCTAGATAGAACTGCTCCTGGTAATATCAAGGATCGATTGGGAGCAATTTCGTTGTGCGGCCTTCCCTTATTGACATCTTATTTCACCGCTTGTTTGCAGTGAGATGTGTCCAAATAAATTCTAGTTGCATGGATTTTCTGACAGTCTTCCTTGTTGGAAGTGTCTGTTCATTTGTCTTGCGACTCAAGCCATACATTTAAAATTGGCTTCGAAGTTAACTCTCACACCTTTCTCGCTGCTTTATGCATATGTATTAATTCTAGACTTCTAATACCCTTTATTAATGAGCCGGAATATTAGAAGGCTTAAAATGGTCGACGGAATCTTTTGCAAAGTGATATTGTTGACATTTTCTGTAATAATTGAAAAGTCAACCAAATTCCACAAGACCTGGGGCCTGGTGGCCCCATTTTCAAAGCCATTAATTGTAACATATATTTCACAAGAATAAAATAGCCTAAATACATATACATATAAAAGGTAATTAAGTAATTGAAACCAACAGATTAAAGGAGAATAATCCTATCGAACAAGTCTAATAGTGTATGTAAGCAGTTTTAAATCCTGCTGTTTAGTTTTGAGCTGACATAGCATGGGGGCATACGAGTTACTGTTACATAATTGGTAGCTATGGATAATCAATACTACTTCGATTAAGCTTCTAAATTGTCTTGAACTGAAATTGATAAGGTAATAACTATGTGTACACACTTTTTTTCACGTACACTAGTTAATTAGAATCGATATCAGAAGTAATTGTCGACAAAAGTTTATTTAAATCACCTAATATCTCTTATTATTATCTTGCAAGTTTTTAATTTTTCCATAGTCTATGTTGATAATAAGTCTTATAAATAAAAGTGGGAAGGGACACCTTTAGAAAATGCCCCAACTCCCTAAACTAAAACTCAAAAAAGACATTGAATAAATCTTAATATAATTTTAAAGTGTGTAACCAATAACGCTGAAATAAACAAGATAAAAAAATAGGATACATTATAAATTATGCTTTATACTGACAATATATATAGTGTTTTGGATATCACTAAATTTTCAATTATTGTTTGTTACAGAAATATTTTAGATAGTTGAAGTTTCTAAAAATCTCTCTTTAAAAATTTATAAATTTTTATAATCGTAATCCGTATATACATATGGTTTCTTTTAACTTCCTAAACTTTAAACTGCTTCTATTAGTTCATCAAATAGCTTAAGCATTTCAAATTGAAGAATTACTTTCTAAAGACCCCCCATACACGATCAAACATTTTGTGCAAAATGTTTGCGCAAACCTGATGTCGGGGAAATTTAGTTAAAAATCATGTTTGCGCAAACCTGATGTCGGGGAAATTTAGTTAAAAATCATGTTTGCGCAAACATCAAGCAGCCCCATACATGGTCAACATTTTTGCACAAACATGATGTTTGCGCAAAATGTTTGACCGTGTATGGGGGCCTTAAGGCAAGCTATTTCCGTTACTCGATCTATTGGTTGCAGACGTGAACATTTTATTTCATTAAGCTTTATAGTGAGCGTTATAACATTAAGCTTTATAGTGAGCAAGAAGAAGGCATCGGGAAATTCGAAAGAAAAAGATACGAATAGAATTTTGTTTTTGGACCTTGCTTCTATATTCACCCTTTTTTAACAACCCAACTTGAATACTAATTAGCTTCAGGGCTCCTAGATTTATAATAGGATGAGAAAGTCTTTCAAAGAGCCAACAATTTCTTTTTCTCTCTTTAGAGAGAAGAAATCTTTATATA
>KZ651727.1:93840-106940 GCA_001010745.2 Gerris buenoi
TAGAAAAATGAGGATATATATATATATATATATAATAAACTGCTTTTTAGGGATCGTTTCAAACGGTGTTGCAATCCTCCATCTTTGCAGATCGGGACTTCCGGGGAATAGAACAATGGCAAAAACACAGGTATTATAGTGTATTGCCTCACCACACAGTAGTACTACTAGTACACAGTGGACTACTTTGAAAGGGCGATTGCCATTCTTTATAAGCTATTTTTTCAGGCTTAATTTAAGTTGGGTACTTATGTTTGTCTATTCTATAAATAAATGTTGTTTTATTTCAGTATCAAGTTAAAAATCTGTTTTTCAATGCATTATTAACTGGAGTTTACAAATGATGTGCTGGTATACATTAATGTTTGAGGTGTGTAAATTTTTGCTTTATTAAATATGTAACATTTGGATAAAAGATGCAATACTCAAGAATTAAATTTAAATTCCTAATAAATTCAATTTTTAAATTTTTTGGTAGTCTTCATTCTACGGAAAGTTTAAATATCAATTTAAATCAAATTATAATCATTAGTAATAATGAGAGACAGACAGAGAAAAATAGACTCCAGCGCCGGGACTCGAACCCGGGCCCTCCGCATTATTACTAATGATTATAATTTGATTTAAATTCCTAATAAAGGGAAGTATCTCTGAATAATAATACAAGTTGGAAATAAAAATAAATCCCTTGAGGCTAATTGTTATAAAGTAACTTTGAAATTGTAGTTCTGAGTTTAAGTGAAAAGATTTTTTTCAGGCATAATTTCTACTAAGTAGGTATACCTAAGTAAACTTATATAGAATCACAGTAAAAATAGAATAGAATAACAAATTCTCATATACATAGTGATACTGAATTTAAATCCAATGCAATCATATTTTATTATTATTTATTGAACATATTTAAAAAGTGTTAAACAGGTTTGCATCTCGTTTTCGAGTTTCAGCAAAATTAAATTTATTTTTTTTATTAATATCTCGGAAAATTTATTTTTCCCGGGAAAACGACTTTTATATTAAAATTTGTTTTTAAGTGGACAAGGGACAAGAAAGAAGTTTTTAATCAAAATTGTCGGAATCGTTTTCGAGTAGTTGGTGGGCAGCGCCCCAAATTTAGAGCTTTATCGATATACCTCGGGGTATGACTTTTTTGAAAATGAGTGCTAAAGATTGACCCAGTAGATGACAGACAACAGAAGACAGACGTACTACACATTAAACTTGCTCTTATGCAAGTACTAATTACATCCAGTATTTTCAATTTGTTAATAATTGTTTTATTATTTGTCCACTAGGAGTGGATCAGGTTTCGTAAAACCAAATATTTCATGAGTAGTGAATAGGTACTTCAAAACAAATTCTCAACTTCATGTAAGATCTGACACGATAATTAGTAAATAATTAGGCGCAGTCTTTAGTTTGTTCCGTTACATAAATTTAAACAACATGTTTGACATATCCATATCGTATTATTATAGAAGTCGATGCTCTGTAGTTTGGGCTCCAAGCGTCTGTAGAGACCTCAGAACAACATTTTTTGAATTCAAAAGACTTTAAAACGGGTAAATCCCTTACGCCATTGTAGTACGTACAGTGCCAGTTAACCTGTTTTTAAGGGTTCTAAAATAAAATAAAATAAATAATTCATGATAACTTTTTTATTTTTATTTTTATTTTTTTTGCCGGCAGCAATATAACATAAGTAGTTTCATAACAAAATGTCTTAAGTATCGTCTATTGATGACGATGCCATTGATTTGACCGATTTCTGAAGTTTTTGGAACTGGAAGCCATGAAGAACAATTCGTGACGAGATTGAGATAGCCTGATACTGGGCAACGAATTTCAAAATAGGTTCCGCTGAAGCCATGCCCCTTACTTCTCATTGGCTACCTCAGCTAAGCTTGCTTATTGCAGCCAATATTTAAACTAAAGTGTTAAAGTGTGCCTTCTGTGCAGGTTACAGTTGTTTTTGTTTATGCTCCTTCTCTTTCAACTTTTTTTTTTAACTTTATTGATAATAAATGAAGAATAATAATGTTGATTAATTAGTTTTTAGGGTTATTACTTTTTTATATATATTAAACTATAATAAAAAAATAAAACAGTTTTTTTTTATAATAAAGCTATACCTACTTTGCCACTCACATCACGACTTCTTCAGGCAACAACAATAACCACAAAATTATAACAAACTAGCAAAACCCGGTAGACGATTTCCTGCCTATGTATATTTATTTACCTTAGAAAAATGAGGGTGATGTGTGTGTAATCTATAATCTATATTCGTTGTAGAATAATGAAAGGTGGCTTATACCGATGTGATTTCATGATTTTTATTGGTATAAATAGATAACGAACTATATACTTTTTTACTAATAATTCACGTGAATGAACATTATGATTCACTATTTCATTCGCTATACAATTAATTTTAAAATAACTTAAACTAATGCTAATTATTAGTGTAACGCGAGTGAATAAACAATTTTTATCGTTTTCTGATTGGGTTTATAAATGCGTACAGAGTTTTGGAGTTCCTACTTTGGAGCAAGCAACATATTATATGTAGTTGACCATGCGAAAAACATGTACATATTTTAATTTTTATTTACGTAACACTTTTTGCCCTACTTTTCCATTGTAACCTTCTCTTACAAGAAAATATATCAAAAGTGTACAACGTAGATATACTTTTAGGTACCCTTTGAAAAGTAATAAATGTACACAAATTATTTTATAACCGAGTTGCTGGCATTATATAAAACATGTATACCGATTTTCATTCAAATCAGATCAAAAATAATGATATTTTTAATTTTTAATTGAAGTTTTATTTTTTACTGTTTTTCCTTTTTTTTAGGGTTTCGTTGGTAAAACCAGTTTCGTTCATGTGTCTGTCTGTCACTCTGTACGGTTCCAATAACTTTTGAAGCAAAAGAGATAAAAGCGTGAAACTTACCAGTATTAAAGATCGTTTTGACGCGCACACAGGAAAAATATAGAGAACTCAAAATAATCAGCTGTTCAAATTCAAAATGGCGGATAATTCACATCGCGAGAAAAAAATATTTTTTTAAAATTTTGAGTGGGGTATCAAATGAAAGGTATTGAAGAGTAGATTACAAATATATATACCACTTGGGGGAAGTGTTTAATTTTCGGCGCCATTTTGTCAAAAAACATCGAAATTTTTCGTGTCCCCCCCCCCTAAAATCGTACTTCCGCTGTTACTAAAAATATAGAAAAATATGCAAAATGTGCGGTCTGCTGGGCCATAGAAAAAATAAGATTAGCAATTCGATCTGATGTACTGGAAATCCAAGATGGCGGATAATTCAGGTAACTCGAAAAAAAATATTTTTTTAAAATTTTGAGTGGGGTATCAAATGAAAGGTATTGAAGAGTAGATTACAAATATATATACCACTTGGGGTAAGTGTTTAATTTTCGGCGCCATTTTGTCAAAAAACATCGAAATTTTTCGTGTCCCCCCCCCCTAAAATCGTACTTCCGCTGTTACTAAAAATATAGAAAAATATGCAAAATGTGCGGTCTGCTGGGCCATAGAAAAAATAAGATTAGCAATTCGATCTGATGTACTGGAAATCCAAGATGGCGGATAATTCAGGTAACTCGAAAAAAAATATTTTTTTAAAATTTTGAGTGGGGTATCAAATGAAAGGTATTGAAGAGTAGATTACAAATATATATACCACTTAGGGTTAGTGTTTAATTTTTGACGCCATTTTGTCAAGAAACATCGAAATTTTTCGTATAACTCCCCCTTCTCCCCCTTACTAATTTTGTTTCACAATACCAACGAAACCCTTTTTACGTGATACTTCACGCCTTACCAATTTATTTTTTATAGATAGGAGAAAAACCTTAAAAATGCACCTGACTGGGGCTAGTCAGGTAGTGCGGGATTTTTACCTCGCTAAAAAACCCATCTATTCACCACGATGTCCCTGGCCGGAACGGGCTGGCGCTTGCAGTACTTCCTCGTTTTGGTCACGTCTCCCCATATCTCCGCACCGTACAGCAAAACTGCCTCTGCCGTTTTCATTAGGAGTCTACGCTTACTCGGAGTAGGCCCTCCAACGTTTCCCATCAATCGACTAAGTGAGGCCACGACCGACGACGCCTTATCACAAGCTTTCTTTATGTGTTCCCCGAAGTTGAGCTTAGTATCTAGGGTTATCCCTAGATATTTAACTGCGGGTTTCAACATCTTCCACCTTGAGAGCCACGGCAGTCTCCATCCGTCTTCCTGTGAGCAGCACAACCTCAGTTTTAGGTAAGGCGAGTTGCAGACCGTGAGAGCTCATTCATTCCCCGACTCGTCCATTACCTGGTTCAGCTTTAGCTGCGCCAGCTCTTCGTTTCTAGCTGTGATCACGACTGGAACATCATCGGCGTATCCTACCAGGGACATGACGTCCGGCATTAATAGTCTCAAGAGGCCGTCGTAGCAGACATTCCAAAGGTCAGTTCCTAGGACTGAACCCTGTGCCGTTCCTGCTGTCACTTCCGTGGTCACCATGCCCTGTCTGGTCGCATATGTGAGCCTGCGGTCCTTCAAGTAGTCCTTAACTGTTCTGAGCAGGTATTTCGGGATATCGAAGGTGTGCTCTAACGCTTCTATCACATCAATCCACCTCAGCGAATTGAAAGCGTTCTTCACATCGAGGGTCACCAACATAAGGGTATCAAATGAAAGGTATTGAAGAGTAGATTACAAATATATATACCACTTAGGGTTAGTGTTTTATTTTTGACGCCATTTTGTCAAGAAACATCGAAATTTTTCGTATAACTCCCCCTTCTCCCCCTTACTAATTTTGTTTCACAATACCAACGAAACCCTTTTTACGTGATACTTCACGCCTTACCAATTTATTTTTTATAGATAGGAGAAAAACCTTCAAAATGCACCTGACTGGGGCTAGTCAGGTAGTGCGGGATTTTTACCTCGCTAAAAAACCCATCTATTCACCACGATGTCCCTGGCCGGAACGGGCTGGCGCTTGCAGTACTTCCTCGTTTTGGTCACGTCTCCCCATATCTCCGCACCGTACAGCAAAACTGCCTCTGCCGTTTTCATTAGGAGTCTACGCTTACTCGGAGTAGGCCCTCCAACGTTTCCCATCAATCGACTAAGTGAGGCCACGACCGACGACGCCTTATCACAAGCTTTCTTTATGTGTTCCCCGAAGTTGAGCTTAGTATCTAGGGTTATCCCTAGATATTTAACTGCGGGTTTCAACATCTTCCACCTTGAGAGCCACGGCAGTCTCCATCCGTCTTCCTGTGAGCAGCACAACCTCAGTTTTAGGTAAGGCGAGTTGCAGACCGTGAGAGCTCATTCATTCCCCGACTCGTCCATTACCTGGTTCAGCTTTAGCTGCGCCAGCTCTTCGTTTCTAGCTGTGATCACGACTGGAACATCATCGGCGTATCCTACCAGGGACATGACGTCCGGCATTAATAGTCTCAAGAGGCCGTCGTAGCAGACATTCCAAAGGTCAGTTCCTAGGACTGAACCCTGTGCCGTTCCTGCTGTCACTTCCGTGGTCACCATGCCCTGTCTGGTCGCATATGTGAGCCTGCGGTCCTTCAAGTAGTCCTTAACTGTTCTGAGCAGGTATTTCGGGATATCGAAGGTGTGCTCTAACGCTTCTATCACATCAATCCACCTCAGCGAATTGAAAGCGTTCTTCACATCGAGGGTCACCAACATAACAATAGGGCGTGCTTGGTGGCTGCTCATCCTCGCTCTGCCAACCGCCTCCGTCACTTCTTTCACCACACTTAGTGTGGAGTGTCAGGCACGAAAGCCATGTTGCCTAGTAGACAACTCCCCCGCAGCACTGATTGCCGTTTGGAGTCTGGCTTTAATCAGTTTTCCCATCAGTTTGCCGGCCACATCCAGCATACACAACGGCCTGTAAGAAGAGGGCGACTCAGAGTCACCTCCTTTCCCTTTATCTAAATCTAATATTGCCACTTTCCAGCGTGAGGCAAAAAATGCCGACTTCAAGGCACGCGTTAAAGGTGGTTAACAGAAGTTGAGGGCAGTGGCCAACAACTATCTTCAAAACCTCACCCGGGACACCGTCAGGGCCGGGAGCTTTCTTGTTTTTGAGGTTAGCAACTGCTCTCCTCAATTCCTCCTCTGTGAACGGTGGTATACTCCTGGCGGGAACTTCTATTTTTCGCTCAGTCCGTTTTGGAAACAGCGCATCCACGATCTTTGCGGCTGCTTTAGCGTCCATGGCCAATGGGGCCTGTGAGGCCTGCAGCTTGGAGTTTTCGTGTGACCAACTTGTACCCTTTCCCCCAGGGGTCCCGGTTTAACTCTTCTCTCGCCAACAGCGGTTCTTGCTCTTACTGATCTCTTTCCTAAGCTCTTTTTTGCGAGATTGTATGCTGCACGCCTCTCGTCTACATCATCCCTAGTACGCGCTCGTTGGGCCCTTCGCCTGAGCCTGAGACACTTCTGCCTCAGGCTGGAGATATACTCCGTCCAGCGTCCAGAAGTATGCCTGGGGCCTACGTCTCCACTAGTCTCCAGGCTTTTTGCCTGGGCATAGACGCGTCGCATGCTCTTTGTATCAGGAGCATCGTTCTTTCCACCAGTTTTTCCGCTTCTACTTTGCTTGAAACTATCCAATTCCCTTACAGCATCTTTTCAACCAGCATTTAACACGTCCACTAGCCTGTCTTCATTCATCTTGCTTAGGTTCCATCCCTGCTTCTTTATATTAACCCTCCGGCTGCTGCTGTTGGTTCTTTCCCTTATTCTAAAAGCAATGTACTCATCGCTTCCAGATTAGGCATCTAATACCCTCCAGTCTGTGACCCCGATCACACTGCTCTCAGACGCCAAAGTAATGTCCGGGATGGATTCACCGTAGCCTGGTCTACGATAGGTGGTCTATACGATAGGTGGCTGTATTGCCTTTATTAGCCACACACAGTCCAAGTCTGGATTCCATTTCCAGGATCAGCCGTGTTCGTGCGCGGCATGCCCCATTCTCGAGCTCTTGCATTAAAATCTCCCGCTACTACCAGCTCACCAGGAATGTGTCGGATGGCGTCCTCCATTTCCTCCAATGTTCTTCTATATTCCTGCATGTTGTCGTTGGGCGAAAAATAGCAGCTCACGAAAGAGCATCTACCCATCTTTATCCATACGAAGCCATTCCCAGCTGCCTGCTCATTTATACAGATCATACGCGTGTTAATGACCCATATAGCCGCTCTGCCGGAAAGGTCCGAGTACCATACCTTCCCATCCTTGCTGCGATATGGCTCACTTATTATTGCAACGTCCGCCTTTGTCTCGTGAGCTAATTGAGTCAGGCGATGATCGTCTGCACTTCTGCTCCCATTTAAATTTCCTCGCAGGATATTAATTTTAAATTCACTGCCTTGATTACTTTGCGCAGACCTGTTCCGTATTTGATGGCTTCCATTAATCATCGTAGGTGGTTTTTAGGTCTCAATCAGTGCTTCTCTGTAAATCGGACATGCACCTGTTCCTGTTCTATGCTTTATTTGCTCCCCATCTAGTTTAGAGTCTGCACTTACTAGACATACTGGGTCATTTGTGCATTCTTTCTGGGTGTGCCCTTCTTGACCTCACCTGTAGCAGTTTTTTCTTTTGTCAGGTCTCCTGCAATTCCTCGTCCTCGCCAAGTGACCATATCCAATGCACCTATAGCAACGTAAGACCTAAGCTCTTCTTCTAACCCTTCCGCTCACCCAGTCGATCCTCACTCGCGAAATCGACAGAAATGAGGCCGCTGCTTTAGCTCCCAACGTCGCTATGGCGGTCTTTTGAACTCTAGGATTTGGATTGGTGTCCACCACATTATTTCTCCCACTGAATCACCCAGTTCCCTCCGTAAGGCCTCCAGAACTTCTTCCTCCGTTGTTAGATCGTCGAGGTCCCGGATTTCGACTACTTCACGCTGTTCAAGGTCTTTGATGCTACCTGCATCCCCCAGTACCTCTGCGAGATGCTTGCTGAAGGCCACCCTCTCCTCCGCTTGTCCTCTTAACTCTACAAGAAGCTGTCCTGCTTTAGTGCGCCGAACTGCCTTTACCTCCGCATCCATAGGCATTTGGCTTTTCCTTACCTGCCCTAGGACCTCCGCATAAGACCTCCCCTCGGATGGTGTGATCAGAATTGCCTCCGGACGAATCCTGATCCTTTTTGGTCTTGCCGCCTGTCCTCTCGGTGCTCTCCGTCCAGCTGGCCGGGTTCCATTCGTGCCCACACCATTCCAGAGTATATCACCAAGTTTTCTATCCTGGTTTCTCCTTCTATGCTGGACCCTAGTCCCTGATCCTGCGTCCGAGTCGTCACTACTTGGGGCCGCATTCTGACCTCCTGCAATCTTTTCCACTCCTGCATCTGTGTCTTGTTAGAGCCTTCTTTCCTTCGTTTTTCCTCCTTTCGTTTTGCAGGACTAGTAAGGCTTCGCTTCTTTGTGTTAGCCGGTCCCATCTGGGCAGGCTCCTTTGGTTTAGCAAGCAGTCTTAAGTAGCAGCTTCCTTTCGGCTTCCATCCATGACTTCCTGAGGGTCGACAGTATCGAGAGTATCGAGAGAGTATCGACAGTATCGAGAGCCTCCTCCATGTGCGAAAGACCATGCTTCACGTCATTGCTAATATTCATCTGTCGGCAGGTAGCAGCCTTTATCCTTTCGACAACGGCATGTATCATGCAGGGTATGTACTATTTTAACTATTGTACCCCGAACCCTGTACCCCTGTGTACCAATTTAAATTTTGAAATCATATAATTCCCCTATTAAATAAGTCTGAGAATTGATACTAAATTACGAACACGTATACAAAATTTAAACTAAGTCAGTCAACCTTAATCAAGTCATCGTTTCGCGTAATTATATGTTTCTGCAAGCATAGGTCTTTCAAAGCTTCAGACTTGGTTTCTTACTACTAGCTTTAGCTTAGGTCTTGAAACATAAAAAATAGACTGCCAATTTGTGTGGCACATAGCTTCCTCGCATCCTATCATTTACTTTATTGAAGCGAGCGTAAGCGAGCTTCTTACAGTCAACGCAATATGCATCTTGTCTGTCTGTCTGTCTGTCCGTAACGNACTCCTGCATCTGTGTCTTGTTAGAGCCTTCTTTCCTTCGTTTTTCCTCCTTTCGTTTTGCAGGACTAGTAAGGCTTCGCTTCTTTGTGTTAGCCAGAACTAGTAGAATTCAGTCGGACTGAACCGATTCACTTGAAATTCGGTAACATGATGGGAAAGTGCTCAAATAACAAAAGTTATATAACGCCGATGTGGGCTTCCGCTCCAGGGGTGGTAGCCACCCCTTTTCGGGGGTTGACATTTTTTTGCTTAAAATAACCAAGGGATTCGATAGAGGATAAAATTCTAAGAAACTTAGGTTCTATAGAGTTTTTTCCGAAGGTCAATACTTTTTGAGTTATTCGTGGTTGAAAACAGCTAATTTTCATTGAAAAAGTCACGTTTTTTTAACGGGTTTTCACGAATAACTAAAAAAATATGCCTCTGATCAAAAAAGTATGTAAAACAAAAATGAAGCTTATAAAAAAACAAATAAAATCCATTTTTTATAATTCCTGTACCAGCAATACGAACTGAGCTACTGCTTGTTAATTGTTAGCTTTTGTTCATCAAATGCTATACATTACAGAGCTTCAGAGTCAAATAGAGATAAAACTGTGCATAAAAAAAATAGAAGTCAATAGCATCAAAATTAAGCGAGTTACGATGAAAATAAGGTTGGTCCCTATATTTTTCTACGAAAAAATAATTGAAAACAACCCCCTAATTACCACCCTAATTAAAATTGATCGTCGCCCTTCAGAGATTCTCTTTATTTATGTGTTATCAATAGATCCTAGAAGTTTGACTAATTTAAAATGCTTACTTTTTGAAAAATTGAACTTTGAAGTGAAAAACGATTTTCTGCAATTTCGTAAAAAATGCCCTTTTCTTCAAAATAACTCCAAAAATACTGAAGATACGAAAAAAAGCTAGAATGTTGAATTGTAGCTTTTTTAATTACGAGGATTTTCCATTAAGCCGATTTTCTTTACTATCAATATTTGGCGGGATATGGCTGTGTAAAACCTCTATTTACGTGCAAGCACCACCTTATTCGAGCCCTTTAAACTAACCCCATTTTAAAACTAAGGGATTTAAAGAGATTTCATTTACATAGCCTTGTAGCTCTTGAAAAACCCTACAAAATCATTTTTAGATGATTTTTTTAAGCATTAAAATGAAGGAGATATGCTTAAAAACCCAAATCTATTTTTTTCGAAAAAATTCGAAAATTGAAAAATTGTCGTGATAAAAGGCTGTCTACGAAAAAAAATCTAGGCTGATTTTTTTTTTTGGTGAATCACATGGGACACACATTAGAAAAGATTAAACCCAACTTTTTGGGAACATCCAGACGGCGCGGCGGAAGTACGGGGTACAAAACTCAAAATAGTAGAAACCCTTCATGATGACTGTCGTTGGAAAGCTCTTTAAGAGAACAGTAATTGTTGTTACACTTATGTCATATTTTCATTTAAGAGGGGGATAAAATGGGAAAACAGGAAAAAATAGTAAGGGGTGGTTTTTAAGGAATGAAAATTTGCAAAATAATTAAATTGGTAATATTTTAGGCAGTTAAATTTTTAATTTAAGAACTATGTTAAACTTTTTTTTTGGGGGGGGGGCAAATCTTAATTTTTAATCAAGCTTCAATACAAGTAGATTTATGAGGGTTGAAAAGTTGCCATATGAAATTAGTTCATATTTTAAGCAACAGCGTTCTTAAGTTAAATCAAATGATGAATGAATCATTTTTTAGGATAAATGTAATTTTTATTTTTTACATTAAGCTCTAAAAAGGGTTGATTTTTAAGGGTTGAAAGATTTTGAAATTGTGTTCCAAAGCATAAAATATTCATTATTCAACTAATCCAAACTGAATTTGACCTATCTTAAGCTTTAAAATGTTACTTTATAAGTTTGGACAGTTAGGGGTAGTTTTCACCCCTAAAAAATAATCAGCGCCCATCGGCTTGATATAGATTTTGAAGTAGAGGGTGAGATATGAGCCTAATTCCAAATTTTTATGCAAATCGATGCAGGACGAACAAATTGCGAGGTTTTGCTATTTACTGGACTAATAATAGTTTTTTTTTCTTTTTTGCATAAATGGGTGCTTTCTAGGGGTTACAAACTTGAAACACATAAAACATCATTTCACAAGCGATTAATGAATTTTAATTCACAAGTTAAGAATTTTAAAACCTAAAAAATATTTTTTAACGTTATTTTTTTCATTAGGGGTGGTTTCTAAGAGTTGAAAGTGTGAATTAAAGTACAAATTATCATTAAATATGTTTATTTTACTTAATTCAATCGAATTTTAATGCATAAAACGCTTATAAATACGTGTTTTCCAATTTTTTCACTTAGGGGTAGTTTTAACCCCTTAAACTCAAAAAGCACACCTCCCCCATATATAACTTTTGAAAAGGAGGGTAAGACGAGCATAAATCCAAATTTTCAGCCAAATCCATGCAGTCCGACAGAATTCAGAGGTAAGGTCATATTTTTCGCCCGAGTGACTGGACTATAAGTATATAATACGCTCGCTTCAATGATAGAGCCACGCGATGCCTAGTTGTTATATTAACATTAACATTATTATTATTGTTATTTTGTTAATTTTCTAAAAACTATGAATAGTTTTAGCGATCTTTAACACTTCATAGCGGTGTCGCTGTTGGTTTTACTAAAATATTGTACTTGATAAAAATGTTTGTCTTATTGAAGAATAGATGAAGTTTGATTTTTTTCTGGCCAAAAATTCCAATTTTAAATTTGAAGTTCACGTTTATGTGAGCGTTACACGTGAACGCTTGGACGGATTACGTTGTCCAACGAACTCGTCCTGGGCATTTGTAAAATGAACATGTCTACAAAATGTAATCAAAATCGGTCAAGAATTACTCAACTTATCGTCGGACGTTTCAACATTCGCGGACACACAGACCGACAGACAACAGACAGACACGAGACCGAAAATGATCCCTGATGTCTGAAACGGATTTCTGTCTTGGAATTTTTAAAATCGGAGACAAAAGTTTTTCGTTCTCAAAAGTGAACACAATGCTTCCGTTACATTCGGTAAGCTCGGAAGCAATAAATAGAACTACTTGACCTTTTGCAAGGTCGGGACCTTTTTTGTTTAAATTTGTTCCCTTTGTTTTGTTTAATTTGACTGGACTACAAGACATACGGAAGTATTTTTTTTTTTTGTAATAATGAAACGTTTTTACTTTATGCGTAAAAAACTTTTTAAAAGTTTAGGTTCATTAGCTATAAGGACAATGTCACATTTTAACTTAAATACTGGCGGGAAAAGGCAAGCTAGAAGCTTGGCACAGCTGGCCAACCAGAAGTGAGGTGGGTGTAGGTTCAGCGGAACCTATTTGGAAATTCTATAGATTCTATAGGGGCCCCTACACGATCAATCTGATTGTCAATCTGAGTGAATCAATCAGATTGAAGTTGATTGACAATCCTGCCGTCAATCACAAGGGACCCTACACGATCAATCAGATTGACAATCATTTTATAATATGCTAAAGTGAATTGTACGGTGTCATTGAATTTTGTTCTTCGATTTAGACATCTACCTGGTCCAGTGGCACAGCTAGGGCACTGGGGCCCCCCCGCAAGAATTTCTCGGGGTCCCACCGCCAAAATAAAATTGACGAGCAAAAAAAAAGAGAAAAAAACGGATTTGCCTTCAGAACTGAATGGGAGCCCAAATGCCTTCAGAACTGAATGGGGGCCCATTGCAGAAGTATAATCAAGCTAGTAAGATTTTATTATCCCTTATCTCTGTATTATACTTTATGGGGGTCCCCTTCGAAATTGGTTTGGGGGCACCCCCATCACCGGGGGCCCGCCCGCAATGCGAGCCCATAGTTACGCCACTGACATTAATTTTCTACTTCTTAAGTCTGTAAACAGCACCGTACAATTTACTTTTACCTATTCTTTTTATTTTTTTTT
>KZ651727.1:114221-142365 GCA_001010745.2 Gerris buenoi
AACAAAAACAATAAATGTAAATAAAATTACAATAAAAGGTGAAAAAAGGGGAAAAACAAGTGGTGCCTGGGAAAAAACCTTATAAAATGAGAAAAGTTTGACATTTTAGTTTAGGTTCTTGCCAAAAGGAGCGCTAAAATGACAGTTTAGTGACGTCACATGGGAATTGGTCTATTGTATTTGCGCGCAGACTGTATTGTGCAGACTCTTGTGTTTGCCTGTTTCTTAAAAAGCCAAATTATATGTTAAAAATGATAATTATCATAAATTGAAAATGGTTTATTAGTCTTTCTTTTTTTTAGTTGGTTACAAACAATTTACATGGATGTCAAATTCTAGATCTTTGCATAAAGTTTAAGTATTTCCTACCTGAAGAAATATTCTGGTAAGTATTGTTTGTATTCAGATTAACTAAAGAAATTATTTGAATAAAAAATTGAATATTAGAAGATTAAGAAGATAGATTTTATTATTAATTTTCTTGGGTTTAACTACTGTACTAATCAGTAACATACTTTTCATGCAATCTTTTTAAATAAAGAAAATTTGTTGAGTAAAAATCACCATTGTTTTATATTTATGAAAACTTACATTTTAGCTATCTAAATAGTTTAGAATGCATTATTAAATTTCTTTAGTTCCCCTTTCTCTTAACCCTTTCGCTGCGGGGGAATTTGTGTGGAACAGTGCCCCAGGTACGGGACTATTTTACACAAAACTACTCCCCTGTACGGCATTGTTTTACACCTACACCGCTTTTTATCCTAACTTTTTAATTAGGATAAAAGTCACGCCACGCCACCCCGAGCCGGCTCGGGGCGGCGTGGACCGACGGTCGACGGCATAAAGACGTGGAGGAGAAACTAATTTATCATCCGTTATTTTTATTTCTTATGTTTTTTTTGTATTGTATTTTTTTTTAATAGACATTCCGTAAGCAGGATGCTTAAACAACAAGCCGAATCAGTAATAATAAGTATAAACACGAAACAAAAACACGCACAACGAAAAAAATAAGTTCTTTCCGTAACATGAAATCCATTATAAAATGCAAGTCTTAAAAATGTAAGTCAAATTTTAATAAACAAAAGATGTGATATGGCTATAGTCGGCATCTTTACGAGTGGCACAACTTTCTCATGCCGGCTATATCCTGCATCAGTACGAGTGGCACGACTTTCTCATACCGGCTATATCCTGCATCAGTACAAGTGGCACGACTTTCTCATGCCGGCTATATCTGGCATCAGTACAAGTGGCACGACTTTCTCATGCCGGCTATATCCGGCATCAGTACAAGTGGCACGACTTTCTCATGCCGGCTATATCCGGCATCAGTACAAGTGGCACGACTTTCTCATGCCGGCTATATCCGGCATCAGTACAAGTGGCACGACTTTCTCATGCCGGCTATATCCGGCATCAGTACAAGTGGCACGACTTTCTCATGCCGGCTATATCCGGCATCAGTACAAGTGGCACGACTTTCTCATGCCGGCTATATCCGGCATCAGTACAAGTGGCACGACTTTCTCATGCCGGCTATATCCGGCATCAGTACAAGTGGCACGACTTTCTCATGCCGGCTATATCCGGCATCAGTACAAGTGGCACGACTTTCTCATGCCGGCTATATCCGGCATCAGTACAAGTGGCACGACTTTCTCATGCCGGCTATATCCGGCATCAGTACAAGTGGCACGACTTTCTCATGCCGGCTATATCCGGCATCAGTACAAGTGGCACGACTTTCTCATGCCGGCTATATCCGGCATCAGTACAAGTGGCACGACTTTCTCATGCCGGCTATATCCGGCATCAGTACAAGTGGCACGACTTTCTCATGCCGGCTATATCCGGCATCAGTACAAGTGGCACGACTTTCTCATGCCGGCTATATCCGGCATCAGTACAAGTGGCACGNAGCTATAACGTCAGTTTATTCTGGGCACATGCCCGAAATCTATTATTAGGCTAAAGGATATTATCACTTCTATACACTGGAGAAATAATATTTCTTTGACTAAATAACTTTTGGAAAATGGAATATCACGTGTGAGGTGATGCATATCAGAAGTGGCCTTTACTGTAGTTCAATCAAAAAATTTGCAAATCAACAATCATGATCATGACAGAACAAAAAAGTGGTTTAATAGCCACACTAGAAATTCCTCCACGAACAGAAATTGGTTGAATTTAATTGAAGATACCTCCATTTCGGTGACAGTTCCAGTTCAAGTGTGGTTCAGGCAAGTGGAAGCACAATTTTTTATTTGTCAGGTATCTATCACATATTGGGTTCGTTCTCTTGTGAATAGCAGAACTTGTTGAGGACTTACTTCAAAACCTTTCACTCAAACACCACATTTATACTTAAAATGCCGCCTAATTTTAGAATTCCAAGATACTGAAGGTCGTAAAATAAAACAGTTTTTAAACGAGCTGAGAAACAAGAGACTGTCTACTTTAAGAAATGCAATTATATAATATTTCAAAATAACATTTATTTATTTTTTTTTTTTTTTTTTTTTTATTTTTTTTTTTTTTTTAGTTTGTTATTAAATTACCTGAATAAACCATTATTAAAGCAAATTACATCTTGGATAGTTTTTGGTAAGCTTGAGGATCCAAGGGATGAATTCTTCATCAAGCAAGTTGAATCAATTGAACCCAGCTTTCCTGAATATAATGGAACTGCCACTTATACTGACCATTCAACTTCCAACTTTAGTGACACCCCTAGCACTTTAGATATTATGGTTAGTTGTATGTAAAAATCTATTGAATTAGATTTATTTTACATTTCTCTTGTTTTTTATTTTATTTATTTATGTACTTTTTTTCCGACCTCTCAGATGCTTTTTATTTATTTATAGGATGAACAGTACGAGATTGAAAATAATTATTTGCCTACTCACGTGTCTTTCTCATTAGCGAGCAAAATCTTAAATACTGGAAGGTTGATCTCTCTTTTAAGGCATGCTCCTTTTGATGCAGATAGTACGTATATTTGTTATAATTTTTATCTTTTTTATCTTAATAAAATTAATTTGGCAGCTGAAAATTATGATATTTTAACAAAGCTTTGTTACAGTTACTATTCATATGCGTTTATACATTATGATGTTTTAAGTTTGAACTGAAGGAATTTTAACCAAGTGTTTAAAAATATTAAGGAATAAAATCTTATTAATAAAATAAACTTTTTGCGTACAAATTAGATGTATCTAGCATTCTTTCCTCAAAAATTCAATCATTCATTTAACTTTTTCCCCTCACAATTCAAATTTCTGCACCATATTTCCATTTGCAAGGTCACAAGGTATCAATAACCTTCAAATTGTTTTGGTGGTCCTACTATGTCAACGATGGTGTGATCAAATCGTTTTGCACTCAGTTGGTATTGTCCAACTGCACTTTTAGTAGGTCATATAGCTTAGACATATTGACAAGCAATGAATTCTCATGCCCATTACTGGACACCTCATCTTAGTCCTTGCCAAACAAAATGCGATTCAATGATGTAGATTAAGCCTTTTATTCCAGAATGATCACAGTTTTTTGAAATCCTACTGCGGTATGTATGGTCTCAAATTGTTGGTTGATTTTTCGAAACTTAATTTCATTCCACTCGGAAGATGTACATTTTATATTTTAAGGGAACATTTTTCAGCTTACATTAGATTTCTCTGTTCAGCGTTGCCTTTCTGTGCTGTCACTGAGCATACATCAGCGGATTTTTTTTTTTATTTANTATTTTTTTATTTTTATATTACATATTATGTTGTTCTTAATTAGATCCCAATACTTTTTATTATTATTTACTTAATTACAGAGGTTGTTTGTCTAAGTGTAATACCTAATACCTAAGTTGTTTCTTGAGTAATGTGCTCACAGTACTCACACTTTAATTAAGTGCAATAAAATTTGTGTCTTACAGATACATAAATTTTAATTTTAAAAAATTATACACCCACTCATACTACTCAACTTATAAAGTGGCGCTCCTGAAGAAATCTCATTATCGTGTATTATCTACACATTCAGCTTATCTTTTTTGTGTAAAATATTCCTACTATTCTGTTGTGAGCAATAAATGAGGCCAAGAATGACAAACAAAGAAACCATTTTTTTTTTCTTTAATGACATAAAAACTAATTTTACTATTTTATTTGATGGAAAATCAACCAAAATAACATCTAATCTTAACTCTGTTGATTATATAGATTAGCAGAGCAGAACCAAATGCGCCTCTGTACTATTGAAATAATAAGCTTGATTTTTGGTGCCACTAAAACTGTGGAGCTAACACTCAAAGAGCTTCCGAATCCATTAGTTATAGTCTCATGGTTTTTATCTCACTAACATTTGCAAACATATATTTGAAATTTGTCAGGTGTACCACTTTAAAATTTGAGTAGTGACTATGCAAAAATTATATTTTACGTGTTCAGAGTTTTTTTGTATGTTAGATTTTTTTTTTTTTTTTTTTTTTTAAATGAATTATTGAAACAACAAGTGACTCTTACTTAGTGGGAAAAACTCTCTACAAAAAATCTATTCTACTAAAGTATGTAGTTATTATCCCAAGTAGCATGGCATTGTCCTTTGGACCAGTCTCCTTGCCTTGTGGCACCTTCTGTGGATGTTAAAGTTAACCTATGGTCCACTTAAGGCTAACGTGATGCCCAGTTCCTAAAACAAAGGGATTTCATAGCATATCCAGTAGGGGCAGTTTTAGGATAAATTCTGAATGTTCAAAATATTAATATTTAAAATAATGAATAGTAGTGACAACACTCAACACTCTAAAATTTAGTAATCCGTTATGGCTAATTCGTATTTTACGTGCCATCGGAATTTCTTTGAGTTGGACCTCTATCTGGTTTATACACAGGAGAGTTGATTTTCTTCAGGAAATGAGCGGAGCACAGCAAAGCGGTGCGGAGCGGCTATTGAAAATTCAAGAGTACACAAAATTAAGGTTTTTAATTTAATATGTGGGATTTTATCAAATAACCTCAAAGTTTTGGCACGTACAATCCGAATTTAAAAATTCAAATGCTAAATGGATGTTTTCAATATTCCAGACATTTAAAAGCTTCTACTTAAACATAATCATTAGTATAACATAATAATTCCATAAATAATTTGCCAAAAAAATAATTTAAATATATATGATTTGTTTAATTGTTGACTAATGTGTGAAAGAAAATAATATAAGAAGCCTGATGCCTAAGGCAGTTATACCTGAAAGGAAGATAAAATATATTAAAGAAAAATATGTCTTAATTTATTTAAACTAAGGAATAAAAACTCTAAAGAGACGTAAAAAACATGGTTATTATAGTGTTTTATTTTAAACAAATGATTTTGATTTCTTAGCATATATTTGATATTATGATTTTTATCTCTTAATTTCCTAAAAGATAATGAAATTAAAAAAAATAAAAAAACTGTTTACATATCTCAAAGAGATTACTAGCCTTTTCTTTGTCCTAATAGGTTTCCCCCAGTTAGCTATTAGTTTTGGTATTTTAGGTTCAGGGGTTTAAGCAACTTCTGAGACATTCGGAATTTTAAGTACATTCGAGTAAGGCCCCCCCCCCCTAATTTTCTAACCTCTTCTAGGTGTTTTTATAACAGCATTTTTGTCAGGGACTAAATACTGAAGGGACTTTATTTTTGTGTGTATTAATATTCATAAACTAATTTATATAATTAATAATTTATATATATTTAACACAGAGGAGGTCATTAAGTTAGCCGCTAATCTTTAGGGTTTACACACCTTGCTGTCTCAAGCAACACTGGTGTAGCGTCACCTTTTTTTTATCCTCTTGCGCATTCCTTCGCTTGTCGTTCTTTGTGCGACCCAGTCCCTCTTTTAAGTTACTTATTATTTTGGCGTTGCTCACGTTTCGTGTCTTAAGACTTAAAAGTAAGTTGAATTTGTATTTATTCTTAATATTGTTGTTTCTAATATTAATCTCTATAGAATTAATTATGCATTTAGTTATTAGAGTTGCTCGATTTATAATATTTTTATGAGTTTAGCACAACACGTGGTCTTAGGGCCAGTTTTCATTCGTCCCATGTTTCTTGGTGGTTACTTATTTATTTTTTTGTTTCTGATCGAGTCTCTTAACTAAGTTGTAATTTTTGTTTTAATAATAATTTGACCTACTAATAAATATTAGTTTCTTTTTACCCCCTCTTTTGTAAATGTTTGGTTTTGACACGACCACGTTTTTTTTTCTTTGACTATTTTTTTTAATGATCTATTATCGATTTTAAGTTCAACAGGTTTTTATATTGTTATTCAATTTGTTTATGTTTACGAAATGACAAGTTTGCAGTTGATTCGCCGCTTTATTTCAGAGGTTTAAACTTTTCCCTGACGACGATACCGAAGTATCGTCTATAATTTAACAATTGTATATAACTGGCTGTTTTACCTTTAACATGTATATTTTGACTAGAACTTAATTAATTCAAAACACTTGTGTGGGTTCTGTTATCGACGACATAGTGTGAAATGTTTGACGGTTTTGGGGCCTTTACCTCTGATTGTTTTGTACCATGTGGTTTGGAACCTTACCGTGGATGACTTTCTTCCTCTGAGGGTTATTTCGATGCTGCCTGGGTTTATTCCTTTATTCTTCTGCAACTTTGCCAGCTTTGGCCTCTATGTAGATGCAACATGATTATTGATGTTACCCTAAAGGTGCTTCCACGGCATTTAAGATCACTATTTAGGGCTCGTATTTTTTACTTTCTGTATATTCTGTTTAGTCCATGCTGGAAGCCTTATTTGGATTCTAGAATATTCGTGATAACCTACATAATTTAATTTTATAAGCATGAAGTATATGGCATTTAATGTCTAAAAACATCATCTCACAAGTGACGTTCCTTCATCCATGTGTTATTTAGACCAAGAATTATTATTTCTTCTGTGTCTAGAAGTGATATACTACGTTTCCATGTGTAAATAAAAGGATTGAATCCTGATTTGGGATTTAATAAGTTAAGAGTTTCCAAGAGTGGTATTAAATCCGTATTCAATACGAAATAAAAAAAACACGCTTCAAAAAATAACCTTCACCTGTTATAACCATGCTTTTTATTACGTAATTTGACAGATTTTACTACAGTTCCTACAGAGATATGCTAGGTTCGCTCTTACTCTGCGCATGTCAGGATCGAGTTCAGGTGTTTCCATGCAACTAGATCCAGATACGATCCCAGAATTTAGTGGATTGTATCGGGATTGTACTTAATCCGTTTTGAACCTAGGTTTCCATGGACACTTTGAATCCAAAACCTGTATTCAATCTGTATTTAAACATCATGGAAACGTAGTAATATAATATCCCATTGCCTCAAAGAAATATTTTCTTTACAATATATAGAAGTGCCAATACCCCTTAGTCTTCTAAGGCTGATGTAATGATGTAATTCTTCACATTTTTCAACAAGATAAGATTGACACAGATTTATTACTTTTTTAATTTGTGAACTACCCCAACTTTTCTTTCCCCCTTTATAGCTTCTAGAACATGTGATAATATCTTATATACTAAATTATGTTGTTAAAATATTTTTTTATCTTAGCTTAAAATGAATTAGTTATTCTGATAGCTCCTATTGACAGAAACAGATTGCTTATTTCTCTATTCCTCATCATTTTTTTCTGTTTGAATTCAGAATGCGTTACGTGGCCGCTTATCTGCTTGCTTCCCTCGGTGGAAAAGACAGCCCTTCATCAGCTGATATTGAGAAAATCCTCAGCTCAGTTGGTATTGAGGCTGATTCCGAGAAGCTAAACAAGGTTATTTCTGAGCTGAAAGGAAAGAGCTTAGAGGAGATGATTGCCAAGGGCAGAGAGAAGTTGGCTAGCATGCCCGCTGGTGGTGGAGCAGCTGCTCCTGCTGCTGCAGCTGCTGCTGCCCCAGCTGGTGGTGCCCCTGCTGGAAAGCCAGGTATATACTTAATTTATATTAGGTTTGTTGTTTGTTCCAACCACACTTCAAACTGGTTTGGAACTGTCCAACGCATGTGCAACGGACCTTAATTGATCGTTTTTCGCTAATGCACATGCGTCATACAGTTTGAAACTAGTTAGTTTGAAGTGTTGTTGGAACAAACCTATTGTTTGAAATAGTTTGCTTTAATCTTATCTATTTTTTGTATGTAACTATAAAGTAAACATGCATCTCCACAGTTCAACTTTGATTCAGGTTTTGACTTAAGGCCCCCATACACAATCAAACATTTTGTGCCAAAGTTTGCTCAAACCTGATGTCAGGGAAATTTAGTTAAATAATTATGTTTGCGCAAACATCAAGCAGCCCCATACATGGTCATGATGTTTGCGCGAAATGTTCGTGTATGGGGGCCTTTAAGAAAATAAAATATAGAAAATAGAAAATGTTTGAAAAGAGCAAATATTAGTGACGCACTCTGAAGGGGGGTCAATTTATATTTCTCAAGAATTGATGAAAGTATAATAATAATAATTCCTTTATTTCTTATAAATAACAATCCTTTTTTGTTTTATAAGAGGTCGGATACATTTGAGGGCTGATTCTGTACTTTAATGACATATATCCATAGGTTGCTATCTCTGTTAGTGGCCTAGCATTACACTAAGACAAGACGGTTCCATCTTATACGGTTACTATTATTGACTAAAAATTAGGAACGAATACGTCTAAGCTATCTATATTTTGCCTTTTTTCCTCTATACTCAATAAAGAAACAATCCCGTCAAAAGTTTCAATAAGTTAATTAATGGAATGGTTGCCCAAATTAGAAAAAAAGAGAGAGAAAGTGATGTAGAATATATAAAAGATACAGAAATGACTACCATAAATTATTGCAACAGAACTTTCAACTTCTTTCCACAATAAAATTACAGTATGGTGTCTACTATCACTGTTCTAATATCCTCAACTGTATTTTTTATTTTATTATTTTTTTTTTTTTTGTTCAATATGTGATAGGGACTTCTCATGTTTAAAAATAGGAGTGCGGTCCAATAAATTCATTCTGTGTAAAGATGTTTACTTATTGAGCTACACCACTATTTTAACATAACTTCGAACTTTAATCTACTTAATATTTTTAATTATAAAAAGAAGATTTAATAATATAATTGACTATTAACAGGCTACTATCAATTTGTATTTACAGCTTCATAACATCCTCTCGATGAAGGAGGTTTCAAAGTTACATAATTGGCCCTCAGACACTTAAATATATTCTTCTACTTACTTTTTATCTTCAAATTTATTCTTATCGATGTTAAGTATAAAAAAATATTCATAAAATGCAACAATGTATACCTATGCATAATATAGAGAAAGAGTTGTAATGGTACTTAAATCCGATTTTAAGATTAACTTGTTTTAAAGTTAGTCCGAAACTATCAAATGTGAAAAATTTACTAATATTTAACCATAAGAGTCCATTTACAATACTTTACTATAATAAGTATTGTGGGCTATCTACTGGGGAACAAGTTTGTTCTTTAACTCTCATGCATGTTATGCCTATGAAGCCATTTGTAATGTAACAACAATATAGGCTGTTAAATGTGAAATTGCACAGTTGATAGTTTGAACTTCTTGTTTATTGTTGGTTTTATTGTATGTTTAAATTAAATAAAGTATGAAGATATATTTGTCGGTGTTATCATTTGTGGCAGAAACTATTATTTAACTGATTATTTTATGAATCAGTTGCATGGTGACTGCCTAAATTAAATTGTGGTTTCCAACGTAAATAGTGTTATATCTGTTTACTATTTCACCCCTCAAACAATTAATCCGTAAGCGTAAATCTTGTCATCAACATGGATCCCTTGCTTTTTAAGTGTTTGTAAACAATTCATTTTTTAATAATATTATTATTTTTACTTACAGAAGCCAAGAAGGAGGAGAAGAAAGAAGAATCTGAGGGATCAGATGACGATATGGGCTTCGGTCTCTTTGATTAATTTAAAGGTACATATTTTCAGATTATATGTTTAACTAGAAATAGCTAAGAATCATAGTAATCTTTCAGTCTGCACGCAATTAGAATTAGTGCGTTGACAGTGCGGGAAAAACTAGCAAATGGGGTGAGGAGCCAATGAGAGCTTGAGATTTTCCCGGACAAAAGGTTGGGCCACCTAGACAAAGACAAATGTCTCTAGTGGAGGGGAGAGGCCCTCTGGATAACCGTATAAGAAGGCTTCGTAGTGGCTTTATTTTTTCCCCCAGAGAGGTTGGACAATCTGTGTGTCACCCAATTCCCCACGCTGTCAAAGCACTAATTCTAATTGTGTGCAGACTGTAGTAATACACGTTAAGACTTGTCTTTTACCGATCAAGTTTATTTTATTAGTTAACAAACAGCTAATGATAAAAAAAAGATAAATAGATCAAATTTTATATCTGAAAGCCTTTAACAATAGATAACTAGTTGGGTGGTTGAGAGAGACTTAATTTCCTTTGCCAGTTAAAGCTCTTTCTTTTTTTAATTTACTAAGTTAACTCTAGTTTTTAAAGATTAGTTAAATAAGGCATTGCATTTTTAAGTATAACCATAACATATTATCATTTCAATTATAAATAATATATATGTAATTTTTATTTTCAGATGCTGATCTCATATTGTTTTATTTTATTGTAAGTTTTTGTTAATATTTTTATTATAAAGAATTAACTTTCAATAAAATATGACTGTTTTTATTCACCTTATTATTATTATTTTCAAGGTAATAGTTTTTTGAAAGAAAGGAACTAATTATCTTGTTCCCCTAATTAGAAGGTAACAGGAATATCATCATATCCAACTAGGGTCGTATAAAATGTGGAGCAGCCTGAAGTAAAATCTCTCTTGTCCAGTACATGTGGAGAATTGGATCCAATATTTAAACTGAGCTCGCTAATCCTCTACCTCTTATTATCATAAAATTGACAAGTGCATTTATTCAATAAATGTAAAAAAAAAAAAAAATAATAATAATAATACATATGCAGCCTCTCATGTTTCTTCATTATATAGGGTATAATAATCCTAATCAAGCTGTATGGAACAATTTTTAAGCAAAATATATAATGAATGAAGTATCTCTAATTTTTAGGCTTATGATATACTTCTATTTTAGCATAAAAAAAGTAAAAAAAAAAATATATCTTAATGTAAGCTATTAGATACCCTGAAGCTAATCTTTAAGTAAGTTTATTTTGTTAAATTACTGGGTGCACATCCAATTCAGAGTTCTGTGTTAATGTCAAGTGGTTTCCCTAGAGTTTCAAAGTAAAATGTTGCTTTTAATTAAGAAAAAGCTTTGTATTTTGTTGTTGCATAAGTGTATTTATTGCTTAATAAAAAAATATAATTTCACTCAACTAGATTATATTAATATTAAACAAGAATTTAGCTAGGTCGAGATTTGGGCATCGAATCTAAAGATCTGGGTTCAAGTCCCGGAGGCAGAGTGTATTTCCTCTGTTACTTCTCTCTTTTTAAATTAACGATAAAGGTTATATTAGTATAACAAGAGCTAGGGATGAATTGTAGGGTTTCTAAAATGTTTTTACCAAGGCTATTGAGCTCTTGGCTTATTTATTGGCTCATGTTTTTTTTTAATTTACAAGTCTCGTTAAGAATTAGCAATAAGAAGGTAAGTCAAATTTGATCAATTTGGATTTTTTAAGATTTGGTGTATAGAGTATAAAAGCTCCTCCAGACTCTTGTGAAGTTGCCCAAAGTCGGGTGAGGAGCGAGAATGTGGAAAGCTCAAAGCTCTATGTTCCTTGGTAGTCCTCAACTCGCCTCGCACGACTTTTCTTCACAGGCCGCTTTTTACACCGAGACAAAAGGGATACGAGGAACTAAGTCATGGTAATTGCTTGCCACGAAGTTCGAGAGTGTGGATGGATGCGAGTAAATTGTCTCGGGTATTCTTGGCGAGGATACTCTGCAGGAGTGTGGAGGGGCATTATGAATGAGCAATGGACTATTTTGTGTAACTATTTGATTCTTGTTGCAGATATTGATTAAAGGGTATTCATGTCACCAAAAGAATTGCTTGATAACAAAACTACAAGAATATATCAGTATCTACATTAGGAACAGGTTAGTTCAAATTGATGTAATTTTTTTGTATGAAGTTTCAGTTGATAATAATTTTAAAATGATGAATAACACCTTTTTTTTACCATCTTTCGGTTGATAAGCAATGATAAAAAAATGTATTCTGAAAAATAAATTAATTTTATTATTAAGTTTTACTTCACTTCAGTGCTCTTTGTAAATAAATGTTATTTTGTTTTTTCTAGATTATTTCTCTTTGGCATTTTTGGACATTTTTTTTATAGATATGGTGAGTTAACAACTCAATTATTTTAAAACCTAGTTTTTAATTTAACAAAAACAATTATATGATGAATACTATATAAGAACACCATCTTTCGATTGAAAATTAATGATAAGAAATATAATTCTGACATTTATTAATTTTTTTTTAAATTTTAGAACATATTCAACGAAATGATACTATTAATATAGTTTTTCTTTTTCAGTTAGTCACTTCTGCCTGCAGATGTAATTTCTCTTTTCTATTCTGGATCATCTCATTTTCAATCGTTAGTATTATTCCTTTTATTTTTGATTTGATAATTTTAGTTCATTATTTATTTATTTTTTAATGATTGATATTGAGTTTTATGTCAAATAAAATGAGTTAGTCCATCAATATGTTTAATATTGATAATTGAAAGTAGCTTAATTTTTCTGTAGTTACTTCTTTTTAGCATCTGTAAATTTGAAGTAACTTCAATTTTTTATGAAAATATAATTAATGATGATATTTATTTATTTACAAACCATCTTTCGGGTCTGAATCCTATGATGATGATAACAATCTGACTAATTATTAAAATATTTGATAATATATGATTTTATTCATGTATATATTACTTATTTATTAATTATTGGTATTTTCTTTTTTAGTTATTGATCTTTGCACAGAAGGAATAGAAAAGGATTGACAAGCTACACATATATCTATGGAATTTGGTAAGTACCTAGTTATACTATTAAGAGACCATTTTTTTTTAAAGAAAATCTACGATATTTTGTTCTCATTGGTTCATGATATAAAATGATGATATTTTTAATTCACATACCATCTTTCGGGTCTGAGATACCTTTGATGATGATTAAAGTCTGACGTGTCTAACATTATAAATTGTTAATCATCAATTTATATAAAATAAATTAACATTATTTTTCCGAAGTAATTGAATTTTTGGTTTTTCTGTGTTTTAGACATCAATGGCAAGTTATATTAGCTGTTGCAATACTAGCAAGACGTGAAGATATCCATTTCTTTATTTATACCTTTGGTGAGTGTCTTTAATATTAGTTAATAAGTTTACATATTGTATTAAAATATCATATTATTGTTATAATAAAAAACAAGCACAGAACTAAATTATTAAATATTATCTTTTTTCAGTATTAATACTTGATAACATTTTTATTTGGGGGAAGGTGGGGGGGNTGAGTTTTAACCTGGGTCACAGGTTTTAAATTTCCGTTGGTGGTTGCCTAGCGATACTCCTCACTTCAATTATACTTTATTTTGGGAATAGTTTACCTTTCCATGGATTAACTTAAAAATGAAGTAATAAAATCACTTTACTTTAAACATTTGGTAATGGTTGCTCCTGTGGATGTACAATTTATGAGATTATTAATAGTTACCTAATGAATAGCTGAGGGTCTATTTTGCTGGAAATTCCCTGAAAATCACTTCTTAATTATACATGAATAGTCCAAATCACTGGGCGGGACCACCCAAAGATAAACAAAATTGGTTTACATACTTCTAGTAAAAGAATTGTAATAAAGAAATTTTAAATTAAATTAAGAAGTCTACTATGTACTAATTTTTTTTTTCATGATGAATAATATATTCTTAAACCATCTTTCGGTTGAGACATAATGATAAAAAAATATATATTCTGATCATTATTTTATCATCTTTATTTATTTTTTCTTTCTTGTTCTACCTTTTATTAATTTATGTCTTCATCTATTTCAGGGGATATCAAGTAAACCCTCAAAGCAAATTTGGCATTGATGACGGTCAGAATCGTGAAGTGTTACTTCTAAAGGTTAGTATTTATTGGTTTATTATAATAATATATAGAGCTCATTTAAATATATATTTGCCTTTATTCCTTAATGAATGATTTCACTGTTCATGTGTAAAATCAATTTTAATTGTGTTCCATGTTCCAAGTCAAATATTTATTCTAAAGGTTAGTATTAATTTAATGGTTAATTGTAATATTATTGTGAAGAGCTCATATAAACTCAACTAATAATTATTTAAAATAAAATATGAATATTAGGATGAAACCAATAATTTATTTTGTTAATAGAACCATTTACAACTATCCATTTTATATATCAAATATAAGTATAATATGTGGTTCCCTTTTTTATGTATAAATTAATTAAAAAATTTAAATGTCAATTCGGGGTAAATAATTTACTCAATTTAGTACATTAATTGGTGATATTTCATCCCTTTTTTGGGACATCTTCATACCAGTTAGAAGTCATAAGTTGTATTGAATCACATTATATACCAGTCAGAAAATAAATGAGTCAAGAGTAGTGCCTAGTCGACACCTAGTCACTGACTCTAGATTTGAGGCACTACTCGACTCATTTATTTTCTGACTCATATGTAATGGGTAATGGGATTTTATACAACTTATGACTTTTAACTGATATGAAGATGTCCCAAAAAAGGGATGAAATATCACCGATTAATGTACTAAATTGAATAATTACGTAAAAAAAAGTTAAAAGTTTTTTTTTATTAATTTTAAATTATATTTTTTCACATGAAGAAGTGTAGTTAATCATTTTGTCAAATCATGATTGTTTTTCAATTATCTACCTACAATGGCAAAAAGTCAAGTTGGAATAATCAATAGGTAACTGTTTTCACTCGCATATAATACGTACCCTTATATTAGAAGAAATAAAGAGTTAAAAAATTATTTGTATTATCCTTGTGGATTTTACGGTACTTGTTATAATATTAAGAGACTATATATAAGAAAAAGAATAACTATGACATTATTTTCTCATTGGTTCATAATACAAAATGATGATATTTTTAATTCACATACCATCTTTCGGGTCTGAGATACCTTTGATGATGATTATACTCTGACATTTAAATTGTAAGCATCAAATAAACCAATATAACATGTTTACAAAAAATTTCATTTGTTCGTTTTCTTCTGTTTTCAGATATCCATGGCGAGTTAGATTAGCTGCTACAATACTAGCGAGATGTGAAGAGATCCTCTGCTTAATTTAATTTATTCATACCCTTGGTGAGTGTCAACATTTTAGATAATAAATATAATTATAATTGAGTTAACAGCACACATATGTGTATTATACACATACTTATATAATATATCTGGTCCTACATTTATTTGCTGCTCTCATGCATCTTTTTTACTGTGTTGTTTTCATTCTTGTTAGTGATGTTTATATCACACTAGTAAACTTAATTAAAAGAAATAAATAATCATTTATTTCTGTATTAATTAGTTTTAACTTTTATTCAACCAATAATACAGTAGGACCTTACAATAACAGATTAATGTTGGCTGAGGGTTGTCCATTATTGTGAGTGTAATTATGGCAAATTATTATTTTAAATGATGATGCAAAAGGTTATACTGTTGTGAAAATACTGTAGGTAGCTTTAACAAATGTTTATTACAAATCAAATAAATGATAGCTTTAAACATATGTTTATTAAGAAATTTTTGACAAATACAGAACCACTTGCTGGGTTAAAAACAAAAAACCATGAAATTATATGGAAGCCCCATAACTGAAACACTAAAATCCTTTCCTTTTGTTTTTATTGGCTTAGAAGGGGTCGAATGCAAAACTGCTTAAGGCTTTGCATTTTGCTGACTGATACTGTACCACCTCCAATTTAAAGCCATTATAACATATTTTGTTTCCTGCTCCTTCATAGTTAAATCTGGTGTAGAACTTAGTGAATAATTATTATATAAATGTATGTGTTTGTGTTAAGGGTTTTATGTACAGTTAAAGAAACCTTATAGTTACATTTTTCTCCAAAAATTATAATAATTATTTGAGTTTTAACCTGGGTCACAGGTTTTAAATTTCCGTTGGTGGTTGCCTAGCGATACTCCTCACTTCAATTATACTTTATTTTGGGAATAGTTTACCTTTCCATGGATTAACTTAAAAATGAAGTAATAAAATCACTTTACTTTAAACATTTGGTAATGGTTGCTCCTGTGGATGTACAATTTATGAGATTATTAATAGTTACCTAATGAATAGCTGAGGGTCTATTTTGCTGGAAATTCCCTGAAAATCACTTCTTAATTATACATGAATAGTCCAAATCACTGGGCGGGACCACCCAAAGATAAACAAAATTGGTTTACATACTTCTAGTAAAAGAATTGTAATAAAGAAATTTTAAATTAAATTAAGAAGTCTACTATGTACTAATTTTTTTTTTCATGATGAATAATATATTCTTAAACCATCTTTCGGTTGAGACATAATGATAAAAAAATATATATTCTGATCATTATTTTATCATCTTTATTTATTTTTTCTTTCTTGTTCTACCTTTTATTAATTTATGTCTTCATCTATTTCAGGGGATATCAAGTAAACCCTCAAAGCAAATTTGGCATTGGATGACGGTCAGAATCGTGAAGTGTTACTTCTAAAGGTTAGTATTTATTGGTTTATTATAATAATATATAGAGCTCATTTAAATATATATTTGCCTTTATTCCTTAATGAATGATTTCACTGTTCATGTGTAAAATCAATTTTAATTGTGTTCCATGTTCCAAAGTCATATTTTAGTACTTTTACCTCACTTTTATTTGCTCTTCGATAATTGTTAACCATGCAATTATGTATAGTCATAATTAAGTTTTGTGATGGTGTGGTCTCAAAAAGCCAACTTAAATGTTAAGATTGCATATATTAAGTCATAAAATGTATATACATTAACACCATCTGTTTTATACATTAATATTTGAGCATAACACTTAAAATACACTGCCAATTAGTGCAGGGCTGCAAACTAGTCAGTAAAAGTCAGTATTTTGAGGAAAGTCTGTATTTGGTTAGTATTTCATGAAATTGGTCAGTAAAGTCAGTTTTTTACACCTTGCGGAAGCCCAATGACATGTTTCTTACTGTCGTTGGCCAGCAACTTCTCCCGGGTCATTTTTATAATAGTGGCCTCTTCAAACATGTCATCGTTGCACTGTGTTCGGCAGTTTTTGTGTTCTTCTCTGCCCATCCTCAGGATATCCATCGAAGACCACAGCAATGTTCCGTCTGAACTGATTAAAGTGTAGCTGACGTACCCTGCGACAATACGTCGCGTCAGAGAGGTTACGTAAAGGTGACAAAGGTTGCTGTGACGTCATGTGCCAAGCTTTTTTAACCTTATCATATATTAGTATCATTATTAATAAGTCAACAAAAGTATACATTATAGATGATAAAACAAATAATTCTCCAAATATCAAATAAGATGTAAAATAACTTACTTACGGATGTGCTCTTTTTACTCAATTAAAAGCTTTTTTAACTGTTTTTAACCTTATCACATATCAGTATCATCATTAATAAGCCAATAAATGTACACATTATAGATGATAAAACACATAATTGATTAAAAAATAATAATAAAGTAAAATAGCAGTGATAAACCCAGTCGTACATTCAATATTATGAGCCAGCTAACCTAACAACACACACTATTTTACATAAGTGACGTCACTCTCCCCCGGTGTATACCCCTTTCAGAGTCGAACGATTATTTTTTTCCCTCAATCTACTGTTAAATTTAAGTTAGTTTGAGGACTAAAATGCAAAAATAAATATTGTTTTATGATAGTAAAAAAACAAACTTAAATAGCAGATACAACTAACTAAAAAGTAAAACAAATAATAAGTAAAGATTTTCACAAAATTTATATGATTTTTACAAAAGAGTGGTGTTCTAAGTGATAGCTATTTTTAAAAATAGCTATTTTTTAACAAAAAAAAAAGTTGGCCTTGCCCTTATGATGCCTCCAACGGAACATGGAGCACTCTTCTACCGAACTTACCACAAAGTTCAGAAGTTGTTGGGGGTGGAAAAAGACACAGTAATTTAGTCAGTATTTTCACATAATTAGTCAGTAAATTTGACGTTCGAACTAGTTTGCAGCCCTGTTAGTGTGGCACATAGCTTCCTCGCATGCTATCTTGTACTTTATTGTTATATTAGTATTAATGATTTATTACTTTATTGTTTATTGTGACCAAATCCGAAAAACTAAAGAAAACAGTTATTTTCAATTTATCCTAAGAAAAAATAAACATAACACTATACACTCCTTAACAATTATTAATCTACTATTAAAGAGCTTTTCAACGATGTACATCATTATTTAAAATATTAATTTTGACAATTGTACCCCTGTACCCTTGGGTTCAATAATTATATTGAAATGAACAAACAATCCAATAAGGCATAAAATAACCTAATAAAGAAAAATAAACCACTTACAAAATTATGAAAAATTTATTTAACCTCTTTTACCTGCAAAAAAACCAACAAATTGTAACGAAAGTACGGGTACAAATTGTTATAAAAATAAACAAATAAAACCGCTTTAATGTACAAATCAAGGCCTTTCAAATGATATACGACACAATACTGAAATCGAAAAAAGTGGTCACGTGACCACGGCACTCAGGAAAAAGTTTACTCTCAATTTCTCAGGTAATATGACGATTTAAAAACATATCAAACACTTACTTTATAGGGCATTAGTGACAGATTAAAGCCCAAAAATCAGAATTAAAATCGGTCAACAATTGCCAAAGATATGAGAGCTTAAAGGCAAAAATTGAAAAAATTAAAACCAAAATTGCCCCATTTAGGGTACAACCGATAGAGATACGACAAAATGTCCTATGACCAAAATTGTAGATCATTAAAAATCAGACCCGGTTTGTGCAACCAGTTTTTCAATTAGACAAAGCGTTAATTTTTAAAAAATTTCAACACAGCTACGACCGTTTTTCTTATTTTAAGGGGTGTCGCTGTAGGTTTTACTAAAAAATTGTATTTGAAAAAAATGTTCGTCTCATTGAATAGATATGGTTTGATTTTTTTCCCGACCGAAAATTCCAATTTTAAATTTGAAGTTCACGTTTACGCGAGCGTTGCGCGTGAACGCTTGAACGGATAACGTTGTCCAACGAACTCGTCCTGAGCATTAGCAAAATGAACATGTATACCAAATTTCATCAAAATCGGTCAAGAATTACTCAAGTTATCGTCGCACATTTCATGATTCACGGACACACAGACAGACAGACACGGAACCAAAAATGTTCCCTGATGTCTGAAACGGATTTCTGTCTTGGAATTTTTAAAATAAAATAAAAAAATAAAAAGGCATAAAACTTTTTTGTTCTCAAAAGTGAACACAATGCTTCCCTTACCTTCAGTAAGCTCGGAAGCAAAAAGAAAAAACTGTAACATAGGATATTCCTGCACCTCCTATTAGCTTATCTTTATTTTTTTTCCTGTTTTCATTGCTTTCTTGGACCATTTGGGCTTCAAGTCTGATTTCTGTATTACATTTGTGAGGCATATGAGAACAAAATTTAATTATTTTATAAAGTATTTTTAAAATTATTTTTTAAATGAAGTTCATTTTAAGCTTCAAATAACATTTAACTTGCATTGAAAAAATATAAATAAAGATATGCCTAGCTTCATTTCTACAATAACACATTGAATTATTTTAACTATTAATTACAAATTATATGATGATATTTTATAATTTCAAACCATCTTTCGGGTCTGAACCCTTTGATGATAATAAAAATCTGAAAATATTATATTCAATTTTTTATTATTTTGTTTATATACTTTTTGCTTATTATTTTATTTTTATTTTTTTCAGTACTTTGCGTTTTGGAGTTTGTACAGTTTGTAGAACCTCTCAACCGGATTATTTTACATATTATTCTGGAGATTTTATTTATATATTACAATAAAAGATTTTGAGGTTAAATAATAGGAAACTTATTACATCCCTCTTCTCTTTACAAACTTAGTTTAAATTTAATTATGCTCATTTTTTTGTTGTAAGGCTCTTTTCTTAAACAAAAATATTCTCAATCTCAATTTGATACTAAAAGTGTTTTAGTAACTTATTCCCTGGCCTTCTACAAAGAGTTTTAGCAGTTTTGAGCTTCTGCTTTATAACTTATAAAATGTATGATGTCAATAGATTCTACAAAATTTTGTTATTATTTAACGATATTTATTTGCATTTTTATTTAACAGAAATATTATTGATAATGATTAGTGGTAGTACCCTTTTTTATTTATAATGTATTTTTGTAAGTAGATCCTCTTAAGGGTAAAAATTCAAATAAACAGTTACTTAAGGTGGCGATGTTTCAACCTATAATCGTTCAAGCCTGAAAACGATAATTTATTTAAGCATTATGGAATAATACATATTATAACATTGCACTGGTAATCATCAGAGGAAATACACTATATAATTTGCATTGTGAAAAATATATACCTTTACATCTCAGTGGAGATAAATCTCCTTGGGTTGTCATATTTAGGTAAGAACTTATTGTTCTCTTGACTACATTGACAAAAAAATTTAGAACTCTAAAAGTAGACAAGAGAACAATAAGTTCTTACCTATGTATTTTAAATAGGACTTTTTTATCCTTAAGAGGAAATATTATTATTTAAAAGGTTATAAATAATAATAATTACAAGGTTGATGCTAAAAAAAAATACAATTTTTTTTAATAAATGTTTATTTTACGTTAAACAACTATTTTGATTATAAAAAATTTCATTAATTTAAACTTAGACTTTAAGTTAGGCACTTAATGAGATGCAATGCCGGTTGTTTGAACCGCAGAAATGTAAGTCTATGTAAATTGAGATGCCAGATGCATAATTCTCATGGTGGCCACATGTGGTGCTGTACTTTTCTGCATCTCAATTTATGTGGTCTCATAAATTTCTGCGGTTCAAAAAAATCTGCCCTTTCCTGTGTCTCAGTTTATTGTGAATATAATATTGGTAAAAGCTTATGCTATTGGTATTTTACCTCCTCCCCCTTTGTAGTTCTGTAATTATCTTGATAGATTTTAAGTACAATTTTTCAATACTATATTTGAATTTAGTTAAGATGGTGACACTTGGCTCTATGCTGTGAATTTTGTAATGCCAATGAATCTGAATGGCTCACTTGTCATGTACATTTTATTGATTAATCAAACCATAGTTTAACTTACAACTTAAGTTGTACATATAATCATTTAATTAAGTTAGAGTTTCCTTTTATACTTATTACTTATATAATCGATTATTGACTGGTTAATATTGTACATTTAATTTTAGAATATGATTTCTAACTAAAACAAGAAATGTATGAAGCTACTATTTCAGTGCTTTTAATTTCTTTTGTAAATTTATATTCTTGGTTTTCCCAAGGATCTACATTACTATTATTAGTTAACCAGAGAAGTGGTTACCTGTGCTAACACATGCAAAATAGCAAAAATGTAATCAGTGCTAAATGCGTGCATTTGTAAATGGAAAACTGATTTAAAACAATTATTTCAATTTCTATACAATTAACTAGGGGAAACTGTACTTACGCTTCCAAAATAATTTAAGTATTGACTAAAATAATTGTTTAATATATATGAAATTAAAATGTTAAAGTTACTTATGCTGAACCGTACTTAAAATAAAGTACATTTATTTTTAACCTAGACTAGTGTAACCCTCACCCGCTTCTTTGAAACCTTGGTTTCAGTAGTAATAGATTATCAAGACAAATATTTCGGTAGATTATAAAATTGCTAAATTTTAAAATTGACTAATAAAATTATTGAGCAACGGGAAGAGAATTTCCGTTGTCGTTGCTAGGTGATAATCGTCGTAAGAGGTACTCAGTGGGGAATTCCAGAAGGATGGCAAGAGCATAATTTGGGGTAAAAGGCTAACTTTTCTTTAAGTGGTTGTCTTTACCTCGTATAAGTGACCTGTAGCTCCTCTGCGATGACCTTAATTCTATAAAAAGAAAACAATACATTTATTATTGGTGTGGTTTAAATAGCATTGGCTGAAATTATTGTCTGTAATGGCTTACATTGTCGTTTTTATTACTGAGGTTTACAACATAATTAAGAAGTTATTCTTAATATATTAAAAATGCTAATAGGTCATTACATATGTTTAGAAGGTTAAACTCTATGGGAGTGTTCTGTTCTTTGGGCCACTTATAGATACAGTGTGCCCCCAAGATAATGGATCCTAGAGGAAAAACTCTTGCTGGGTTTTCGATAAAAAAAAGTGTTTCTTTATAATTGAAAAATATGTTTTCTCTAACCTAGTGTAAATTGTACCTCTTTTCATAGATATTTACCTTAGTCTTGAGCCTATAAACTTAAACCGCAACATTTTTATTAAAATATATAGGTACAAAATGTTACAAAATGGTCAATATATAGTACACAGTACTTGTATACCTTGAACCACAGCTTTAAGAGATACGATTGTATAGTAAAAAGAAAAGTCAAAAAGCTTAACCTGGAATAAGCTAAGAATTTGACTTATTTAATCGACATACATTTTACATGCAAATGTGAAGTATAGAAATTAACATAGTAAAAGGTTAGAGCATTGTATTGGAAATACAGAGGCCCGGGTTCAAACCCCGGCACTGGAGCCTGTTTTTCTCTGACTGTTTCCCTTAGTTAATAATAATTATAATTTGATTTAAATTAAAATTTAATCATTCCCTAGTATGAATACTACCAAAATCGTAAAAAATTAATTTCTAATTGATTGTACGAAGTACAGGTACTAATTGGGTACTTTATAATTATAAGCGATATTTCTCGGTCTAGTTCTATGTCACTAATGTTGACTCCTTGACTTAGTGGAAAATTGAAAGCTTTAAAATCGGGTCAAGGTATCAATAACGTCAGAAGAAAACCATTCTGCCGTGTAGCTTATTTGGTTAGAGCATTGTACTGGAAATACAGAGGCCTGGGTTCAAACCCCGGCACTGGAGCTTGTTTTTCTCTGACTGTTTCCCGTAGTTAATAATAATTATAATTTGATTTAAATTAAAATATATAGGTACATAATGTTACAAAATGGTCAATATATAGTACACAGTACTTGTATACCTTGAACCACTGTTTAAGAGATAAGATTTTATAGTAAAAAGAAAAGTCAAAAAGCTTAACCTGAAATAAGCTAAGAATTTGACTTATTTAATCAACATACATTTTACATGCTAATGTGAAGTATAGAAATTAACATAATAAAAAGAATGATCAGTTAAAAAAAGTTTGAAAACAGAAATCACAAAGGTAAGTTTTCAATCCATTTGCATGAATTGTTTGCACATTATTACTGCACCCACTCAGCACATCCAATGCATCTGTTCTACTTCTGCATGCATCTTTTGAATTCTGACAGAAAAAATTCATCATCTGTGTCAAACCTCCAGGCCCATAATCGGGATAGTCTAGGTACAACGCTGCATTATATTCCAATTAGATTATATCGGTCCAAGATGACTCAGACTGTCTTTCGCTTATTATAATCTCGGTCCCAGATCCCAGAATCTTTTTTGCTTTCAATTATCAAACAAATAAGATTTATGTTCATCTATAACTACAGGGCTTGTAGTGAGTCACTTATTTAAAAAATATAAAAAAAAAGTCCAGTCATGCACCATGACTTAATGAGCGAATTTTCAATTAAACCTGCGTATTATTTGCTTATGATAATATAGGAAAATTTTGGTTTAGAATTAGGATGGGTGAAAAAAAAAATATATTTTTGGTACACACAGGTACTGGGTAAAAAAGTCAAAATAGTATTTACGCTTTAAGATGCATGTCGTTGGAAAGCTCTTTAAGAGTACAGTAATTGTTGTTATGAACACTTTTATCATATTTTCATATTAAAGGGGGGGGGAGGATGGGAAAAACACGATTTTATGCTATTTTTGACCCTAAATTGTCAAAATTTGACCCCTAAATGAACTCCAAAAATTCTGGCCAACGAACTCATCCTTTCTTTTGATATTATTGACATTTTAAAATTTGTTTGAAATTTTTACATGCATCCTAACGGGAGATATCGTCTGGAGTGACTCATATATACATACATATATACCTACATACATAAAAAAAAAGTGTTAAATTTTAGGAATCGATTCAGAATGGTCTGAAACGGATTTCCATGAAAAAAATTTTCAAAAATGTTCATTACAAAAATTTTGAAGCCATTGCCAATAGCTTAATTTTCTTTGAAAATTCGCTAAAAATCACTTATTTGAGCTTACAAGGATAGAATTTTTATTTTTTTGTTGTAGTTTTTTAAATACAAAACTTATATTTTAACTGGTTTTCAAGAGGGATTTTGTAAGCTCGTCATACTAGTTGATCTCAAATGAGCCAAATTGCGAGTTATATTATTTGCCTATATTCAAAGGCTAGATAAAGGTGAAATGTTTTTCCATTATAGTTTAGTTCATTTATTATGTATGTTACCATACTACAAGCTTCTTTTTTGTCAAGTAATAGCTTTTTATTTAATTGGTTACCATACATTAATGTATATTTTGTGTACTTCTTTACGTTGTGATAAAAGTTAAAATAAAAATAAATGTAAAAAAATATAAAAAAGAACAGAAAAAGGAAGGGGAGAACCTTTTTTCTTTTTTTAATATTTTATTCCGAACTCCCTCCTGATGGTTATTTTTTTTTTCGTACAATTACGGTACACAAAATCAAATGAACAAAAAACCGTTCTGAAATTTTTATAATTGCATTTGTTTAACAGCGCTAAACAACAAAAAGTAACTAAATTTTTTTTTTTTACTTAAAATTAAGTCACTTATTTGGGGAAAACGGGTCACTTAAAAGTCACTTATTTTGAAAAAAAAAAAAAAAAAATAGTTATTTAATTTTGAGGAAAATCTGCAACAAGCCCTGATAACTAGGAAACAAGATTTTTCCCAGGAAAACATCTTATTTCGTTTGATACGTATTTAAATGGACTACATTTTAGATTTTTTTTTTTTTTTAATCAAAATAGTCGGGACCGTTTTCGAGATTTTTTGGGGGGTAGGGCCCCAAATTTGGAGCTCAATTTCATTTCTCGATTTCGCCATGGGGTATGTGATTTTTATGAACATGTATTGTTTACCTAATCTCATCAAAATCGGGCCTTGTAAAGGCTCCACCAATCCTGCATACAGCTGACTGGAATTTTAAAAAAATATGGACTCATGGGGTCCTCAAAACGTGTAAATCCATCAACATCGAATTTTCGCGCCTATCACAATACTTCCATACTAATTACTGTACTTAAATTTAAAAAAAAAACTCATTGATTGTTTCTGGAAAATGCAAAATGCATGCAACTGTTACTAATATTAATACTTATTACTGATGGTTTAAATTAATATTACTTTGGAATCCAAGGATGGCTGCATTAATTGCGTGGTAGTTAATAGGTGGATCATAGTCTTTCACTGAATCTTCAAGGTGCGGTGAATTAGCTGAGTTTTGCTCCAGCTCTGATTCTACCAGGGGATGCTGTTCAAGCGATCTCTGATAAAGCTGACTCGATAACAGCTCATAACCTACGGATATTAATGAATAAGTTATTAATAAAAAAAATAAAACCCATTATCAATAATTTACTTATATTTGTTGGTATGCTAATATATATAAGTTTGTACGTACTATCTATATCAGTGGAGGTAAAATAATTGATTGAGGAGGATATGGAGTGTTCAAAAATGTAAAATTGAGGCACTGAAACTGTACCTACTACTTCATTAATTTACTTTGTAATGACTGAGCTTGAGCTAATTGAATTATCTCACCTTCCTATGATTCAAGTTCACAATTAGACCTTGTAAAAACTTACTCAGATAAGGACAAATGATTACTCATTTACTTAATAAAACACCATTATTTAGTCTTAATTCCAACTATTTGTGTTGAGTTCTATTAGTTTCGTGATTTCAAAGATTTCTTGTTTTAAAATTTAAGCGTCGTTAAAATTAGCCAGAATAATACAGTGGCGTAGCTAGGACAAAAAGCCTTCAGAACTGAATGGGGACCCCTTGACAATGTTATAGAGGTATAATATTCCATGCTCAAAGCTAAATAAGATTTTATTTTCCTCTAAAGGGGTCCCTTCGACATTGGTTTGGGGGCCCCCTAGCACCCGAGGGCCGCCCGCAATGCGGGCCCGTGCTCGCCCTTAGTTACGCCACTGCGAGAATAATGCTACTGTGTTATGTGTAGTAATATAAAACAATGAATTAAAGTTTTTGCCTCGTCTGATTAGGTCTACGTAGCTTGAGTGAGCTGTAAAGAAAGATTTCTTTCTTTCTGTCTCTACATCTCGTATAATATAACTTTCTTTTATGCATAATTTCTTCATCAAGTGTTTTTCATTTGTTGTTTCGGGTGGTCGTTTTCACAAACATTTATTATTTAGCATTTCATCAAAATTTACTGCCAAAATTATTCTTATCCGGAGAAGAATCAAACCCAACCCTTTCACCCTTTTTTAATTAAATTAGAACGGTGCAATTAGACCCAAACCCTAACATCCAAAGTAAAAGATTCCCTCCAACTCCAAATTGTTCTAGACAGTCCCCATATTGTTTGGTAAAAAGTCACACCATTTTAAGCGTCGGGTTTAGCGGGGAGGGGGGGTGAAGTTGGCAAATTAGTAGTTTTTATCAGTTTTTCTTAAATATTTAGAAAACTATGCGCTTTAGCGCATAAAGTGTCGTATACCAAAATAATCTGCATTAAATTGCGTCCGGCCTGTGCAGTCCGGCCACCAAAAATTTGGGGTGGGGGTCCTTAGGGCACCATTCTAATTTTACACCCTCCGTAACTCTTGAACCGTTCACTTTAGCAAGAGTATGCATAGAATCATTTTTGTTCGCAATTTAATGCAGATTATTTTGGTATACGACACTTTATGCGCTAAAGCGCATAGTTTTCTAAATATTTAAGAAAAACTGATATAAACTACTAATTTTCCAACTTTACCCCCCTCCCCGCCAAACCCGACGCTTAAAATGGTGTGACTTTTTACCAAACAATATGGGGACTGTCTAGAACAAAGGGGAAGTCTAGACGCCATAGAATGGAGTTGGAGGGAAACTTTTACTTTGGATGTTAGGGTTAGGCCGTTTTTCGGACTAATTGCACCGTACTAAATATATTTTTATTATTAGAATTTTTGCATGGTAACCCCCAAATTTGAAGCTAAATTCATTGGCTGACTTCTCTGAAGATGCTCGCCAAATTTGATCGTAACTTTATAGGAACTTAGGTTCAGAATTTTAGGCTCCACGCAACTGCTCATACCTCTGAGGTATTATACCTCATTCATAGACGACAATCAGACACTTTCTATAAATAAATAAACAGTATTCTGGCGTCACACATAAACTGCAATTATTAGTACTTAATTTTTTATTTTTATTTATTTATTTATTTTTTTTATTTTAATTTTTTATTAGTTCTTAATTATTCTTATTTTGATTTAGAAAAGGTTAATTAAAAAGAAGTTACCTGGAAGTGAAGTTCTGACTACAGCCTGGAAGCCTCCTTGAGGATGTACCTGATAATTAACATGCCTTACTCTTCCTCCAGGCTCAAGTAGGCTGTAAGAACCACTCACTACTTCACCTCGCCTCTCCTCCCAGGTACTGCTCACTACACCAGACTTGGCGTCATCTATGGAGTATCTGTACTCGTACCTTAGCTTGTGTAAACATAAAATGGTTATAATCTATTATCACTCATTCATTAGAATTGGACCAATTTGTATTTTTCTAAATTGCGGGGGTTATTGAAATACGATTTTACAAACTTTCAAAACAAACATTTTCAGAAAATAATTTCTAAAAATTATTTAAAAAAA
>KZ651727.1:162422-173518 GCA_001010745.2 Gerris buenoi
TTGTATAAATAATATATATATTTTTTTTGTTGAATAAAAATCAAACCAAGAAATTAAAATTGTTAATGCAAATAAATTTAAATATTTGTGGCTTTAGATTCTTAAATATGTACATGTGTTTCAGTGTAATTACACTAAATACATTAACACTATGAAGATACAGTTCTATATTATTATAGTGAGCTATAAATCAAATACACCTTTTCTTTACTGAAACCTCATCGTAGACATCAATTGTATGTATCACATTGACCTAGACACTTCCCTCATGACCTCTTAAAAACATTCACGAAATTTCCTTTATGTATGTATGTATTATATAAAAAAGAAACATTTACACGAAGTGGAAGTGTAAATATAATTATTAAATCGACATGGAGTGCGGTTAGGAGGACGGTAAAAGGAGGATTCAGGACGATTCATTATGTAATTCCTCGCTTAACGAATAACATGGCTACGATGAAGTTTAATAATTGCTACCGTGTAATGACTACTTTTAAGCAACAAATAAGCTTCTTAATTTCCAAACCTAGAGAAAGTACATGCACACATTTTTATAATACAGGCGTAACCATGAAATATGCTGCAGCATCATGCATATCTCACGACTTTGCTAAACCGTATCAAATGAGACTATTAACTGTAGAAGAAATCCTAACCTAAATAATAGCTTTAATACATGGAAGAGAACGAGGAAACACTGTGTGTTGCATTTATAACAAACAATTATAAATTGATTTTTATTTCCTGCATTTTACTTACTAGGGTGTTTCGAAAATCGTTATTTTAGTTGTTTTTTTATTTTTTATTTAACGGGCTGTAAGTTTACTTAAACAGAACCCTGACCTTTTATTTGAAATTCCAGCCAGTATTTCCACGTTCATTGATCTATATACAAAACGATTTGTCCTCGAAATACGTGACACAATAATAATTTTCTTTAAATCATATATCCAAAGAAACTGAACTTTCTTGGTATCACCAATATTGCAAATCGACGAAGAAACTCCACGTTTGATTATAAGAATTTTTCTTAGTGCGTAGTGTACCATGAATGTTGTTGTATCAAGGATCTTCCGGTGGTGGTCGCGAATTTTCTGACGTTTTGCCACTCACCTTGAAGGCATTTTCAGAGATGTGCATGTTGACTTATGAGAGAGACACGTTGACCAGATAGAATGGCTGGGAGTTGTAGCTTATTAATATTATACAGGGTGGTCCAAAATTCTCCCCTCTTAACTTTTAACGGTTTGAGATAAATTAATGAAACATGAGGGATCCGTACCATGTACATGTAAAGGAAAGTTTGTTTTCATGCAGTCGAACATCAGGGGCAATCACCCACTTTGTCCCACGATCACGCAACTTCAAAATTTCTAATTGGAGTGTATATTTTTGACAGCATATTTGGATTCTATGGTGAAACATAATACGAGTACAATAATTATACTTGAAACTTTTTTCTATCTCCATTATTTTGCCCCTTATTGGGGGGGAGGGGGAATTATATTAAATTTTAGACTAGAGAAAACGGGGGAAATTATAAAACAAATTAGAAGTGGCTTTTAAATAATAAAATCAATAAAGTCCGTGATAGGATGCGAGGAAGCTATTCGTCACACAGTCTATTTTTATTTTAGTTTATTTTATGAAATATTTATGTAATCCATAGATGGTGTTTAGGCGCACAAAGAAAATAACTCTAAGTTAAGAGGAGGTGTAAAGGGAAAAGAAAAGTGATTTTTAGTCGAGTAAATTTAAATGTTATGAATATGAAAGTATCACCTGACAGATTGTCAAGATGAAAAATAAATTAAGAATAATTTAAAGAATGTAAAATAACAATAAAATGGATGCTGAGCTGTTATGTGTTAAGACATAAAAAATGTTTATAAATAACAATCATAAAGGCTTTAAATGTTCCCTAAAACTTCCTTTTGGAATAAAACTGTTTTAATCACGCATCAACATTTAGTTTTGTTAAAATGATGCAATGAATAACAATTAGAAGAATCTTGTTTGTCCTTTGGCCTGAAGCGGTGAATGTGAAATTATACAGGCTGTTTGCTGTACACAAGCATTCTCAATCAAGTAAAACGTGCCTTTTAATGAATTATATTTCTGTTTTTTTGGAAAGAAAAAACATTAAGTACTGATTAGTCTTTGACCAACTTGTCAAATCTTAAATACCATTAATATAATAAATTGTATGTTTTAATAAGGTTGTAAAACTACTAGAATATTATAATAGTTAGCTTGTTGAGATAATCACAAATACCTTAAACAATTCAAGAAGATAAAGCCAGAAAACATTATTCAAGACCTTTTACAATGAATGGCAGTTCTCTTCAGGTCACGGAATTTTTATTAAGCATATCTCAATTGTTTTAAATGCATATAAAATGTTTCATAAACGAATCTACTTATAACTTATTGTTGTGCTTTACTACTTGTACTCCATTATTTAACTAAACTATCTACATAATATTGTTCCTTTATATTTTAACAGATTTACTTTCTTATAATTACTTAGTTTATAGTTTAGTACATAAAAAAATGTTATATAAACCATAAATCCTGAAGGGAACCTGGATTGTAGGATATCGGACCTAAAAAAAAAAAAACGGTGAACGATAAAATTTACCGAATCATTTATAATGATTAGTTCAGTGATTTGGTCGTCTAAGGCGACTTCGGCCATGCGACGTGTAGCAGACCAATATCACTTAAATTATTATTGGTTTGCCGTACATCTTCAAGTGCTTGGTATGTGTAAAGGTGCATGGATGTCATGTCCCCTTGTCGACATAATGGACAGGTTGCTGATTCTGCGACTCCGATGCGGTGTTGGTGGCTCTGTAAATAGTTGTGTCCAGTTTTCATTCGGAAATGAGCAACTGCTTCTCTCCTAGTCAGATCTGGCTGCACTCTTCCTTCCTCGTATTGCAAAGAAGCCCGCATTGCTTGCCTTCTGTTTCCAGCCGCCACTTCTCTTTTAAGTTATTTATAACTGCATTATTAATAATTTTTGTTGGCGTTTTAAATAAGGTATGTCTGTCTGACTGCTCTTTGGTTGGACCTTCTTTGGCCAGTTGGTTGGCTCTTTCATTTCCATCAAGCCCACACCACGATTTTACTTCCTGGGAGAATCAGGGCTTCAATCAACTCTCTACATTTGTTAACATCAATCAAATTCGGTCATTCGAGGAAACGTATACTATATTTGTAATGATATTGCAGCTTGGGAGTCAACAAATAGTTCAGTGATAGTTTGAAGAAATCAAAAACTTTGCATGTACAAACTTTCAATATTTAAGTATTTAGTCACAACAAATCAGCGCATGAACATTGGCAAGTCTTGGTTTTCAAACAGCGACAGTGTCTCTTTAAATAAATCAATCCAGCATAAAACATGCTTACTTCAATGATATTAATGAAAACTGGGGTATGGTCATTGCTATTTCGAGACTGTCATGCTAATTATGATATCTGTAATTTTTATTTCCATATAGGATTCTCTACTGGTTTTCTGCAATGTGTCATAGCGACTCATCATGAAAGAGGTGTAGTTCAATAATAAGCTAACGGCTGCTGCATACTAGTTGCGTCCGGTTATACGTTATACAAATCCGATTAGTGAGATATAACAGTTGCGTCCGCACATTTTTAATCCTATATCTGAATTGCGTCCAGGTACAAGATAATACAAAAAGGTCAAAAGGGTTGTAAAGAATCCACAAATTAAAACAACATGATATATTTTTACTTTTCACAGTTCCCATACTATTTGGTAAAAAGTTACACCATTACAAATTACCTCTTTACCATTTTTTTGTAATTCGAATGGTTTCTATGCAAAAGAGGGTTTAAATAACCGGGAAATAAATAATTTTTGAAAAATAACGAGCTCTTAGACACAGGTTCTATTATTTTTGTTGCTATTTTTCAAAAATTTTGATTTCCTGGTTATTTAAACCCTCTTTTGCATAGAAACCATTCGAATTACAAAAAAATGGTAAAGAGGTAATTTGTAGGTATTTTTCTCTTCTTTATTTTACAACTTCCACTTTTTGCGTAAATAGCTTGCTTTGCAAGTTACAAGGCGAAATCCACTAAAAAAAATTAAAGAAGATAGTGGTTTTATGATGATTTCTCATATTTGCGTGTAAAATTTTTGTTGGACAACTCTAGATTCGTGTTCAGCACACCAAAAAACATAAAACTAACAGCCAGCGCAGTCCGGCCACCTAAATTTTGGGGTGGGGGTCCTTAGGGCACCATTTAACTTTTACACCCTCACCTCAGTAACTCTGGAACTGTACACTTTAGGAAGAGTATGCATAGAATCATTTTTGTTCGCAATTTAATGTAGATTATTTTGGTATACGACACTTTATGCGCTAAACCGCATAGTTAAATAAATATTTAAGAAAAACTGATAAAATCTACTAATTTGCCAACTTCACCCCCCCTCCTCGCCATATCCGACGCTTAAAATGGTGTAACTTTTTACCAAACAATATGGGGACTGTCTAGAACAATTTGGAGTTGGAGGGAAACTTTTACTTTGGATGTTAGGGTTAGGCCGTTTTTCGGACTAATTGCACCGTACTTTGGGTATTAGGACGCAACAACGTAACGGTAACAACGTCTTCACACAAATAAATGTTGTTGATACAATTGACAGGTTTCAGCTGTTCTAAAGCAGCCTTCTTTAGATAATCTATAATTATAGTAACAGACTTGAAATTACGGTATAAAGTAAGGAAACATGAGATTGTAAAAAAACTAAAACAGTAATTAAATTACCAGAAAGTGTTTATTTCTAATTTGTCTGTTATCACTGGGTATGTGTTTTATACCTTTTTAGCAGGTAATAACCCTTCACCCTTCCCTCTTTTTTTTCATAATCTCTTTATTTGTCTGTAGCTTAGCCTTCTTGTTAAAAAAGTTTTCTCTTTTGTACTTTAGAAGTCGATCCCGTAACCAATATGTATTTTGCATTCCCTTCATATCTTTTTTTTACTTATTGTAATAGCTATTTACGTGCGTAGAGCAGTAAGGGCGTTATTACAGGCCGAAGGCGAAGTTTGAGAGCACGAGTGCGTTTAACGCCCGAGGCCTGTCATGACACTTACTGCTCGTGGTGCGTACACTATTTTATCGCCCACCACATGTAAACTACGATTAATTACTAAACATGGAAACTATTTTGCCGTAATCTTCAAAACAATAAATGAATATTAAGGTCACATCTGTAATCTGTACCAAAACAAAGCGCAGTTATAAAAACATTGATTGGTACTAATTGAACAGCTGACGCTGAGAACTACTAGCGCTTCCTGCACGCCGCGGCCAGGAAGCGGTCGCTTCTCGAACTAGCAGCCTGTAAAAATAAAGCATGCATTTTTACAGGCCTTAGGGCTGTGAAATAGAACTTTACCGTCCGCTCAGGATAGGAATGTTTACAAGTGGTGGGCGATAAATTTAATTACAGTTTTAGTTGTATTAAAATCTAATGTTACCTTGCTTTATACTTTAAGTTCAAGTCGGTAGATTATCTGAAGAAGGCTGCTTTAGAACAGCCGTGAAGATGTTGTCGTGGTTTGGTTATTGAACTACACATGCTTCATGATGCATAGGATTCGATTGGCGAACTTTCTTATGTAGCTTCTTTGTAATGTCCACGAAACTTTAACAGACATTATATTCGAATGTAATGTAATAAACATAGCCCAGAGAGCCGTGAGGTTAAAAAAAAATCTTAAGACAATATCGAAAGACCTTTTAATTAATATAGTTTGTTAACTAGCAATAGTGTTAGTTATGATGTTAACAAACCCATTTATGCATTCATTACAAGCTCTTAGATAAGGACATAGATAAATCCGCATTCTAATGGAAAAATAATTTAAATATAATCCCCATAATTTTTAAGGCTTTTTCGCCTTGGACCAGATGCCAAAAAAGAAAATATTAAAGACCTAATGCCTAAATTTCATTTAAAGCAAATCTTTAAGAGATAATTCTAAAAAAAAAATACTCACATTATGTATTTAGTATAAAATTATAAGTGAAACCAAGGGAGAGATAATATCTAAAAAAAAAAAAAACCATTATTATGAGATTCATAACGTAAATTAACAAAATGGCAAATTAAATTTGCATATAGTATTTATTAGGAGGTTTAGGAAATTAAGTTTATGTATTTTATGATCAAAATGCCTTTGGCTATTGGAATACGCGTATGTGTCATGACAAATTAATGACACTGCTTAAACTAATGAAATAATTATCTATGATTTTTCTTCAAATTGATAATCCTTGAGTTCTTAAAAAAGAATAGTGTCTTATTTCACAGCTATTATAATAGGTTATGGGCTCTTAAAGAAAACTCTTACGTCGGTCAAGTCGAAGACTTCAATAGCAGATGGCTGTATACTTGTAAGTATAGTATGGACGACACAAAACTTATTGTGAAAGAAAGAAGCGAACTCTAATGTAAAACCTTACAATTCATATCAAATGAAAATATCGAGGCTTGAAAATGACTGGTAAATGGTTGAAACGTTGCCGAAACCTAATTAAAATGTTTTAAACAAATTTATTCTACCCGATATGGATCCACCTACACATAAGTAAGAAATAATTATCAAAGAATTCTGGAAAATTTAAAAGCTTAAAAATCAATATACATTTTATACTAATCTCTGGTTACGGTTGGTCGAATCTTTGACTGCCAGAGCAGGAAGAACACGACAGAAGTAGACAGGGAGGAAGGTCCTAATAGCATACTATTATCTTGATTCCACCTTTGCCTTTATTCATAGGATGACTCTTATTTTCTAAGAGTCATCCTACGGACTATTCTCTACGGTCACAGGCCGTATGGCATGCTTTTTTAGTCTATCTTTTAATTCCCTTCACTCTCTTATACATTTGAGATTAAGGAATTTGATGGTGGATAGCTGTATATCAACATTTTAGGTTTTCAGAAAACCTAAAAAATACATATGAATGTATTTTTATTTTGGAAAAAAATGAAGAAAAATATCAACCCACCCATAAGAGCTGTTATACAAAGACAAAGCAATGATTCACGATTTATGTTTATGGTTATTATCGTAGAGTATGACAATATAATTCATTTGAAAAAATACATTTTTTATCAACTACGATAAAGTCATCTCAAAGTCAAACCTTTATTCCACCTAATCTCTCGTCGGAAGCTATTAATCTGCGTTTTTCGGCATCATCCAAAAATACCGGGTACCTCGTTCACTTGAAGCTCAATGAGTCATTAATACTTTAAAGCGTTTACCAGCCCATAGAAAATGCTGTTTTGGATGACGCAAGGTTGGATGTTTAAGATGACGGTTCTCGGTCATTGTCGTCACGAAGAAGCTGTGCTTCGCACCCATACCCCGAATATTCCGGCTTAAGCCTCCTAACCTCGTGCGGCAAAACTCCAACCCGGAGAATATTTGTTATTGAATTCCTCCAGCCTGTCCTTGGTCAGGAGAAGACAATCGGTTCTAAAAGAATCCTTTCACCGTGTGGTGGCTGCGGTGCCGTCTCTCCCCACAGCACGAGCACAGCTCCGTCTCACTCGCCTCTCTGTGGTGTCTGCCACTTCCAATTACATTTTCAGACATATATTTAATTTCTTATTTATTGCATGGAATATTATAAACTGATACATATATTCATACATACATATATACATACTTATATATATATATATATATATATATATAAGTATGTATATATGTATGTATGAATATATGTATCAGTTTATAATATTCCATNTGTATTCAAAGGAATGTGGTTAGAGACGTACTATAATGATTATTAATCTAAGCATTTTTAAAGAGTAATAAGACACTTTTCAAACGACTCTCGTTTGTTTTTTTATCTATTTGCTTGCCAATCTTCGTTTAAAAAATGAGCACCAAGGAATTAAATCAATTTGTTCGAAAATCTTGAATATCGTGATGTTAAAAAATGTGAATTCCTATTCCACTATTAGTTTTTGTTTTTAAACGAATAGACAAATAATTTATTGGTTGCTTTCTGCGATAAATATATTATTATCGTCCATTTAAATATATTTCGCACAATAGAAAGCACCTAGAAAATTAAGGTAGGGGGTTTAGAACGTTGTCACTTTTAAACTCCATCAATCAACCTTTAAACTCATTAATGGCAATGAAACAGTAATCAAAATAGTTTAAACAAATAATAATAAAATAGAAGGTCGTCCGTCAAAAGTTACACGAGAGCATAATGTGACATAGTCACAAAAGTGAGAGGTTTCTTGTTTGGTTCTTGTTTAGCTGTAATCTGTACCATCTAATCTAAAGAGAAGGTGCAGAAATCCTTCCCAAGAATGTTTCCTAAACCCCTCTCCACTTCATCTGCGAACTGATATGTTCCTAAGAAGTTAAAGATAAAAGCCTGTATGAGTATGAACGGTCTTTATGTATCAAGAAGGTCGCCTAATACCAACAATTTAAAAAAATATGATCAAATTAGAAGTTTTAGAGAAAAGTAAATTTATTTAAAACGATTCTTCAATTTAGGAGAATCAGACTAATTATTATTTAAGCTTATTCTAACTTTTACATATAAGTTTATCAATAGCCTCAAGTAAAGCAAAGGTTGGTGTGTAAACTTTGCACTAATCAAGGTTATAGAACTAACTGTGAGTAGAAGATCTGGAACATTCAAACTTTCTTTGCTATATCTTTGTTGAAAACCTATGAGAGAGAAGCTGTGATATACAAAAATATCGTAATCGGGAAAAAAAACGTTTCAAGATAACTCAGAAAAACTTTCTCACATATACTTTTTTACTGAACTCAATTTATACAAAGTATAAAAAAAAGTATTGCTAACTCTATCCAACTCTATCCTTCATTAAACGTATAGCCTCTCAAGTTAGCACTAACCCAATGAAACATTTGCTGACCAAAAAAAATGATCATAATTATAACATAACTTCTAATACTTCAAAACCGTAAGAAAGTATGTATAATTTTATTTCATGAGTTTTTTATTTTTCTATTGTGTAAGTTTCCATATACCTTGGTAAGAAATGCTATAAACATCACGGACGTGAGATAAGAACAATGTAATAACTATTTATTAGCCAGATTAAAACAAAAAATCTGCTAATGTAACGATGTCTAATGCTCTGAGGACACGAGATAAAATTAAGAACTGGGCTTTCAAGATTAAAGTAGGTACGTAGAGATACGTAAACATCCTTAATATATGTATATGTATTATGACTCCTTGCATTTATTTGTCCATGAATGAATAAATCCATCCTATTCTGCTACTAGTCATTTTATAGTTATAATTATGCAGTAAAATTCAATATCTTAATAAAAAATGCAAAAAGGCAATAAAATATACAAATAATGTTGTTAACAGTGAATTTAAATGAACAACATTCTAACAGCCGGAGTTAATTTATATCTCACTGAAAAGGAATAAGCAAATGAGACGAAGCAAGTTTGTACTGAGTCAAGATCACTACAATAACATACACCATTCAATAGAAGGCAAAGCATTTGCATATTATATACATCACAACTCAAAGCGGTCATCATGTACGCTGACAGATAAGCTGGAGTGAGAAATAAATAAGACATTTGTATGCACAATTGAGAATGTTAATTGAATTAGAACTATCTCATTATTTAACGCTACAGAGTTTCAAGCAATTGCTCTTATTATTTTTTAAAATAAATTTTATGGCAGTTCATCTATAAAGAATAAGCGATGACCTTTTTATATTAACAATTCTTATATTAACAGTATATTTGTAAGTTATTATTAAAACAATCTGCCACTTAGTGTGGCACATAGCTTCCTCGTGTCCTATTTCGTATAATACAAAGATTTTATGCTTTTAAAACCTATTATTGTCAAATTTATTTAATTCCCCCCCCCCGTATTTTTGTCAGTCAAAATTGTTTTGATTTGTTAAATGAGTTTAGTATTCGCGCGGTAAGTAAAAAGCGCTGACGGTTGAAATTTATCTAGAGCTTTCTGCGGACAACTTTCGATAAACCATACAAATTTCATAAAAATTAAATCAGTACTTTTGAAGATATAGGTGCGTAGATAAATATATGTTTTTTACTCATATGTAAGAGAAACAAATGGACACAGCGAGGGTTAAAACTTTATGGGAACAACAATGGGATATGACCAAACATTAAAATTGGAAACGTAGTTTCTAAAACATGATGGGTCACAAAAATTGAACGAAAAATGTTTCCCGATGCCTGAAACGGATTTCTGTCTTGAAATATTTCAAATCGGAGACATAAAAAAGATTGTCAGAACGATTACATACTCCCTTTGCCTTCGGTAAGCTTGGAAGCACAAATATAATGACAACTTGTATTCAAATTACAATTTTTATTTTCTCATATACCAGGGGCGCCCACCCCCCTAAGCTCTATGACGCGACCCCCCCAACTTTTTAGGATTTAAAAGTTATTAATATCAGTTTGTTAATATGATTTGTCTGTCAGTTTCTCTTCAGTAAATTAACATTGACCATATAGTCCAGTAAAAATAGGCAAATAAAGGGTGTTCCAGCCACGATTTTTTTTCACAGAGAGCTTTGTTATGTCATTGCAAATAATATATGAAAAGTCCCCAACTTTTTTATGTACGCTTCCCTCTTTTTTAGAGGGGGGGAGGAGGGGGGTAAAATTTAAAGGACTTTAGCTAAGCAAGTGGGGTATCATTTTTTATGCATTTCTTTACGCAGAATCGATTTAAACAAGAATCAAGTGGATGCGACCTATAGTTTGGAAGATATAAGGGGTTTTATGTATAAAAACTTAAATATTTTAATGTAATAAGACAAGAATTTTTTTAGCCAATTGGAAACTTTTAGGAAGGTCCCTGGAGAAAAAATCGAAAATTAATTTCAAGTGATAACCCTAGGAGGTGTACATTAAAATATTTGATTTTCTTTATACATAAAACCCCTTATATCTTCCAAACTATAGGTCGTATCGACTTGATTCTTGTTTTAATCGATTCAGCGTAAAGAAATGCATAGAAAATGA
>KZ651727.1:181898-194070 GCA_001010745.2 Gerris buenoi
GAGCTTTTCAACGATATGCATCATGAAGGATGTTCATTACTTTAACATTTGCACCCCGTACCCCTGTGTACCAAAATTAAAATTTTGAATATTCATGTAGACAGTGATTTTCCCCTTGCTTTGAAGTCAAACGTGCAAATTCGAGATCGGACTAAAACTGTAGATTTGTATGAAGAACATGCACACATATTGACTTTTATATATGTATGGCCGCCATCTTGAATCAAAATGCCCGATTGGTAAACTATTTATCAAAAGTTACTAATTTCATAAAAGGAAGCCAACTTCTGAATTTCAAGGTTCTAGTACAATTGGTTCCCGAGATATCATCTTGTCGAATTTTGTATTTAAATGGCCGCCATCTTGAATCAAGAAGGCGGATTTTTAAAATATTTTTTTAGCGAGCACCTAGGAGGTAAGAGGAACACACCTACAAAATTTCATGGTCATAGGTGCAGTGGTTTCAGCGATATCGTGATGTGTCAGTGAGTGGTATTTGGATTTTATATATATAGATTTAGTAAATAAACTTCATTAATTAACCAGTAACTTTTAATAATTACTATTGCCTTTTATATAACTATATTACTATAAGAAGTTTTTTAATTGATGAGTAAAGCATTAGTACTAAAATTTCAGTTCTGTGACTGAGTTACAAAAAATTGTCACTCTTAACTTCTTAATTTAGTTCTCTTAACTTCGTTCATTTATCTTACTAAAGGAGGGCACCAATACAAAATATGTTTTATTTTTACACATACACACATTTAATATAAGGTGAGTTTTTTTATGTTGAAAAAAAAATCATCTCATTTATACGTGTACTTTAGAATTAAAAATGTAAAGTTATTCATAAGAAATAACATGGATATCATAAAGCGTTAAAAATAAATATAAATGTGTACATGTATATGTATGTAGTATGTATATATTATATAAACTAATAATGAAATAAAGCAGAAATAAAAATGAAATGAAAGTGTTAAAGCACTCACATCATTCAAATGAAGTTGTCACAGAAAATAGCTGATTTGATCTGATATATAAATTCAAATTAATAAGATTCTTATTTCATAAATGTACTATAGCTAGATTCCCGTGCTTCTTATTCCGTATTCATTTTAAATTTTAAGGCTATATCAACTATCTTAAAGAAACATTAAAGTTATTTTACTAAGTAAGAATTTTCAGAAGCGACAGTGTAGTAATTGATTTGAAATTTAACATTCAAGTAATATAAGAGGTATTTTCCTTCTGCCACCCCTCCCCTGGTGTCTTTTCGCATCCTTGAGTTGAAATTGGAATTATCTTTTATAATTCCTCTTCCATTATATCTATATTAAACACCGTTTTACTAAAGTTTCTTTAACAGAAAAGGAGGCTAAATTCCAAATTTAAAGATTTTAATATTATTGGTTCTGAAGATATCGATATGACCAAACTTAATTCCGAAGATTTTGCTTTGAAAATTTTTTATATAAATGGCCGCCATCTTAGATTAGAAGACCCCTTTTACAATAACTGGTTATGTAATAAAAGGAAGCTAGCTTAAAATTTCAAGGTTCTGGATATAATGTCACATCGAATTTTGTAAATAAATGACCGTCATCTTGAATTAAGATGGCGAATCTAAAAAGATTTCGTAGGGTGCAGTTTGGTGGAATAAGGAACTTACCTACAAAGTTTCATGGTCATTGGTCCAGTGTTTTCAGAGCTATCTTGATAAATCTTCGGGTCAGTGAGTCAGTGGTATTTGGATTTTACTTACATATTATATACTGCATTCTCTAAAATTGTCAATATATATGAATAAATGATATTATTATTATTATTTAATTCAAAGTTCTTATAAGGTTAATATAAAGTTAACCCAAAATAGGGATTTATTTACTTACACAATAAAAAAAAAGAAAGCCAAAATGAATGAAGTAATTGCATATTTAATTTGAAATAATTTAATTCGTATTTACAATCTCCAATACATCTACTTAAGTTTGTTAATACACGTATAATATTAATATTTCTTCTTCTTATACGTGTTTTCTAAGAAGCAGAAGGAATCTATAGAAATAAATAAAGAATTCCAAATAAATGTATATAATGAATATATTATGCATCTTTAATTAGGAATTATAATAAATATGACTATATCTGGATTATTGAATGTATAACTTCCTTTCTCTATGATTACAAAAGAACAGTATAATCTTTAAATGGTACTTAAATTTAAACCACCCATTACTCTTTAAATTCTAAAGACAATTCCTTAAATGTCTGCCTTAACCTCGCATTATGCCTTTCATTTAAACTTGCCTTTATTATANAGCTATTACGCAGCTAGCACAGGTTTTTCGAAGCTGCAAACTTAGGATCACACTAACCTAGCTGGTCCGAACAACATATAAAAAAATCAGAACTACATCACACTTTGCGAATTTAGCTATTTTTTATGTATGTTTTAACTGGATTTTATGTACTTTATTATGTAATTATGATTTTTTTTCTACGATCCCAAGAGTCCCGGGTTCGATCCCCCGGGGGGGTCACCATGTTTTTTATCGGTAATAACGACAAGATAAATTACATTTTTCTGGAAATTTTCATCGCCAACCATACGGTATAACCATGAATCATTAGAAATTTTAGAACCAGCCACTATATAAAGTTTGGGGAGGGGGGAATTTTTTTGGGGGTATATTTTGACTAATAAAACCAATAAAGAATGAAAAATTTAAAAAAGGAAATATATATTTGTAACCTACTCTTCAGCAGCTATCATTTGATACCCAACTCAAAATTTTTAAAAAAATAACATTTTAGGCGCACTTCACTTTTTCGCGCCCAAAATTGGTAATAATTTTTAAAACATGGGAATGAACTCTTGGAAATATCATCGCCCCACTATAAGGTATTAGCATGAATTATTTCGAAATTTTAACACCAGCCGACCTATAGAGGTTGGGGGGGGGAATTTTTTTTTGGGTACATTTTGATTTTTTCCCTCTATAAGGAATGCAAGATTTAAAAAAGCATACATATATTTGTGTCCTACTCTTCAGCAGCTTTCATTTTATACCCCACTCAAAAAAANAGATTTGTTCTTGACACAATTCTGTGTGCAAAAAATCATAGTTTGGTTATAAGTAACACGTTACCTTTTTAAGGCCTATGACAACAATAACAACTTTTAAAAAATCATTATTAAATTCTTCTTATGTCAAGATTGTTATAAACATCGGTTTGTTCCACATATGCATCTATTTATATGAATATACTCAATGTATGAAGGAAAACATAACTTGTAAACGTAATGGTGCATTAAACAGTGGAATAATAAAAAAAAATGGTTGGGCGTGAAGTCTAACGTAAAAGGGTTTCGTTGTTGCTATTGTGAACATGAAATTAGTATAGGGGGGCGCAATAAAACACTACCCCCAAGTGCTCTTCAATACCTTTCATTGCATACCTCACTCAAAATTTAAAAAAAGGCCTGTGACAGGAATTAGCCGCCATCTTGGATTTCAAGGTAATCAGATCTAATTGTTTTTCGTAATATTTTTTATATGGCTTAGCAGAACGCACATTTTGCATATTTTTACGACTTGAATTATCCGCAATTTTGAATTTGAAAGGCTGATAATTTTGAGTTCGCTATATTTTTAATGTGTGCGCGTCAAAACGATCTTTAATACTGGAAAGTTTAATGTTTTTATCTGTTTTAGTTCAAAAGTTATTGGAACCGTACAGAGATGATAGACAGACAGACAGACACAGGAACGAAACTAAACTTTTTTTTTTTTTTAGTTTTACCAACGAAACCCTAAAAATACCAGTCATACACCATAACTTGATGGGCGAATTTTCAAAGAAATCTGCGTGTTATTGGCTTATGATAATAAAGGAATATTTTGGTTTAGAATTTGGATGGGTGAAAAAATAAAAAAAAAAATTGGTAGGTACACAGGGGTACGGGTACAAAAGTCAAAATAGTATTTACCTTTCAAGATGCAAATCGTTGGAAAGCTCTTTAAGAGTACAGTAATTTTTGTTATGTACACTCTTATCATTTTTTATATAAGAGGGGGGTAAAATGGAAAAAACACGTTTTAATGCTATTTTTGACCCTAAATTGTCAAAATTTGACCCCTAAATGGACTCCAAAAATTCTGGCCAACGAACTCATCCTTTTTGGAATTTTTAAGTGCATCCTAGGGTGAGATATTTCCTGGAGTGACACATACATACATAAAACCGATTTCCATGGAGAAAATTTTAAAACATTCGCATTACAAAAAGTTTGAAAAATTCGCATTACAAAAATTTTGAAACCATTGAAATAGCTTAATTTTTTTCGAAAATTCTCTAATAAAGATAAACTCACCTTCGAATTATAATTGGCGTTCATCTTCAGTATTTTAATCATACTAGTATGATTAATAATTATACAACTACAGTAGAATCCCGGTATTTCATATCCCGTTATATCATATATCCCGATAAATCGTATATTATTGCCAGTCCCTTGAAAAAATCCCGATAATTGGTATAAAACCAATGTATTTCGGTCCCCTCAGTATGAACATAAACGTCTTATAACTCGTATAATTCGGGGAATAATCCCGATAAAACGTATGAATGGAGAGGGAAATTTCCAAGATTTTGCTTATTTACTGGCTATATCTGTTATTTTACTCTACTCAGAAAAAAATAACAACAGTTCACACTTCACTACAATTAGAGGAAGTATTAATTAAGTGTTTTTTTTTATTTATTCCGAATTGCAAAGGAACCTATTGGAGGGAACATTCTTCGGGGAAAAAATTAGAACTCTCGTGAGACGTTTGATCGGCATTAAACAAAGACTCAGGGGGGAGAGTGTGATTGTGTCCAAACCAAATGTAATTCCTGGACAGCCTAGATTCTAGATGAAGGAATAACTCTTATAATTCTGAGAAAAATCGCGGTTAAACGTATATAAAAGGAGAGGACCCTTTTTCAAGATTTGATTGTTTACCTCCTGTTCTATTCTGATAAAATGCTATGGATAACACCCGAACAAATGGTTTAATTAAAAAAAAAAAAAAATTATAATTCTTTTTTAAACCAAGTACATATTTAATTTTTTTTATGATCATACACAGAGGATTTTTATGTGCAAAATAAATACAAGTCTTAATTATTACATTAATTTTTCTTTTTTTACCATCAATATTTCATAATCCCGATTTAGTGAACTACTCGATATATCGTATTTTTTCTTCGACCCCTTGAAGATACGATATATCGGGATTCTACTGTAGTATTTTTATAATATTACAACATGTATATACTGCAAAATTATACATTAGACGTGTGGATTCAACAATAATTAAAAATCCAGGCACATCCTATACAATTTCTAAAAAAAAATGTTTTCCCGTGAGTATAAGATTATTTTCTCTTTTGAAAAATCATGACACAGGTACATTGTTTACAAAATAACACGGGTATCAGCTACCATATTTAGATGTTTATTGACCTGCCCTAAATAAAATCATGCAGTTATGTTGAATTATTACCGTGTGGATGCAAAAATATAACAATGGAGAACAAAAGAACAGAACAATGCTAAGGGTTGGACCGAAGTAAAAAAAAAATTGGACAAATTTGGAAGGAAGTATCTTTTTACAAAAGCTACATCAAGCACGAGCGAGATGAACTGTAAAACCACACTCTCTAAGCTGTCTTTCTTTAGTGTTACCACCCATGTAGTGTGAAAGAATCACTTAAAAGTCTTCAGATAAAGCAATGAACGCATAATGAAGACCGTATTTCATTTGAACAAAAAGGGACAACTGTTTGTTACCTCATAGTTTTTAATTCACATTCGAAATCTAAAGAACCGTTTTTTATTACTAACAAAACTGTTTTGTTATTTTAATGATTCATTTTTATAGGTTCAAATCTATAAATACATCAGCAGGAAGTAAAGGTGACAATCTTAATGTATGCTTACTTTGATGGCTTATAAGATGGCGTACATGTATTTTTACTTTGAGGTTACCATAAAAGTAAAACTTTTTTTTTATTTAAGTATTACAATAAAAGAGCTATCGACTATTTCTAATTACATAGCGGTAATTTATTCAATGAATTTAGCACTCGTTTAACAAAAAGTGTTTATGGGAAATATAGACAATAAAAAAATTCCAGATTTACTTAATATTATTACTATTTATATTTGTGGAAAATATTTTGCAAGGGTCTCAATAGTAATAATATGTCAAACCACATATTATATCAGGATGTACTGTATAGAATGTCATACACATATTGATTTGTGCATGTATAGTTCTTACATAATTTGTTATATATCGGCTATGTCGAAGTCCCTATCTCTAGAGTGTGTCCAAGTAAACTATTTCTAAATTATAACATTTTGTGTGCACATTATTAGTTACTTTTTAAACACAATCGCCTGAAGCAAATAAAATTGCTGAAACTTCCTCTATTTGTATTCTTAATCATTCTATTAATGTTTGAACAGATTAATTGATTTAGAAGTATTCGTCATATTCATGATTCAACCATCAGAAAATCTTTCCTCATGATTTCATTTTAACCTTTTGCGCATAATTATGAGAACATGTGTTAATGACTTTGGTAATTCATTTTACATTTATAATTAGATCATTATTATTAAATCAGTGAATTCATCAAAATGTTATCTGACCTTTTAATCTAATCATCTTAAAAAACAGTTTTCTAAAATGATTATTAATTATTAGTTACGGAAGCTAAGGTAAAGATATTGCTAAAATAATGGAAACTTCGCAAAAATATCAAAAACAGTCTATTGCGGACATAAATAAATCAATGGATAGTCTCAACGGTCGTTTCTCCAAAATGGAGAAATGCTTCCCAGCGTTAAATTCACGAGTAATCGCGTTAGAAGAGGAAAATTACGTTTTACAAGAAGAGCTAAACGTAGTGAAAACGGAAAACGAGACGTTGTAGCCTAGAAGAAATAATTTAATCCTAACGGATGTTTGCGAAACTATGTTGAGGTGAAAATGGAAATATCATTGAAGTCCTCAAAAAGTTGACTTCACTTATGAACCTACTGTTTGACAAAAGAGGGATTAGTAAATGGCATAGGGCTCTAACTGTGCGGGAAGGAGGATTTTTTATTTTATTTTCAATACCTTCCTTAAATAATAAAAAAGAACATTTAGTACATAGATTCCATAATTCTATAATTAATAATTTTAAATTGATATTTTAGCATTCCAAAAGGTTATCTCTCTACTAGTGAACATAAAGTCCTGAGCTGCGAAGAGCATTATAATCAAATACTTTCGTTAAGTTACACGCAACTAATGGTTTAGCTCATCTAATGAAGTTGCTTAACAAGATAATTCAAGAAGAGGGATGCTGCCACCATGCTCTATCAACTTGGATCAAACCTACACTCTAGCCAGACAAAAGGTTTATTCATTTATTTGGCGCTCAAATTTTACTACTCTGGTCAGGAAGGGGCAAGGAACACTGACCCCACACATCAGATATACCAATTCCACACACATCAGATCATGCCTGATTATCACATTTCTTTATTTATAATTATTAAGTAATTTATTCTCCAATTATGTCCACTGTTAGGCATTCGATCTATTAGATAAGTTAAATGATAGAAATATAGAAACAAATGTATACCAAAATAAAGATATTATTAATTTCAATAGAGAGCCGCAGATCCGATAAAAATTAATCATCTGAAAGTTATTTTAGCAGAACAATAAAGTTAATTAATTGATGGCTACAATATTTTCGTAAAAAAAAAATAAGTTATTGGAAAGTCAGATATAGAACCTGTTAAAGGGTGTTAAAGTATAACTTTAAAAGCAAGTACTTAGATAAAGAAATACTCATTACACGTTAACAAACACTTTCGGCTCCGCTGGTACAACTAGAGTTGCTTCCCGGGCGCCATTTGTTTTTTTTTTTTAATAGATTTTTAAAGAGCCACGACGCAACAGGTGCGTCACGCTGCGCGCGGGTATACCCTTGTCATGACGCAGACGTCTGCGTCATCGGCGCTGAAAGTGAATTCTTAATATACTTTTCGAATTATCTAAGATTAAAATGTAGTAATCAGTGCCACATTCTCTTTAATGAGTTTAATATTGATATTCTAAATCAAGACGATCCAATTGTCTTAAAGTACTTAGATATGTTGAGCCAGGAAGGTTTTATAATTTGCATAAACATTCCAACGAGAGTGGCTGCCTGTCTGGAGCATCTGGGTTAGAATACCTTATAAGACCTCAAGTTATCCCCTTACTTACTGTATTCAATGATAACAGACCATCTTCCTACTTACTTGCATATAAGTTTTTTTTTTTTTGTGAATACTAGCTCAATACTAATACTAAAACCAAAGCGGTCAAAAATGTTTATATATAGATATAGGTACATGTTTAAATGCTTGTGGAAAAAATTATATGGGAGGAATATAAGTCATCGGATGTAAATGCTATTACCGATTCCATAATTAATTACTAAAAGGAAGAAGCTCTTAATCAAAGTACCTCTGTAACTATAAAAAGACTTGGTTCAAGATATAAAACTCTTAAGCCTTGTCTCCTTGAGAATACGTGATAAATTTAGACAATAAAATACCCATTTAACAATTAAAGAAAATAAAAGTATCTATTACAAAAACATTAGTCAAATTAAAAATAAATCAAAGTACAACTATTTTAAAGAAACAATAGAGAAAGGTGAATGAATTATGGACTATTATCAACGACAGTTTAAGTAAAAAATCCAAAACTGCAGAAGAAATTAAATGCATAAAATAAACGGTCGTGTATTTGAATAAAAAAAACAGCTATAGTCCAGTCAAATGGTGCATAAAAAGAGCTCAAAGTGGAAAGTTTTGGTGTAATAGTTGTTTGAGGTTTATTTTATGTTTTTAACACGAATCTGAAGTTGTCCAACCAAATTTCCCACGGCAAATATGAGAAATCGTCGAAAAACTACTAAAAAAAATTTTTTTTATTGGTTTTCAGCTTATAACTTGCAAAGCAATCTATTAACGCAAAAAGTGGTCTAGTAGTGAAATAAAAAGGAGAAAATAACCTACAATTTATGTCTATAACATTTATTTGTACTTCTACGGTTTTCACGCAAATGGGAGTTGAAATATTGGGAAGGCTTGGAGAGTGCTGAAGTATAAACGGTTGGTGGCCGGACTGCGCTGGCAGTTAATTTTATGTTTTTCGGTGTGCTGAACACGAATCTAAATTTGTCCAACAAAAATTTTTCACGCAAATATGAGAAATCATCATAAAACCACGATCTTCTTTTATTTTTTTAGTGGATTTCGCCTTATAACTTGCAAAGCAAGCTATTTACGCAAAAAGTGGAGAAGTAGTAAAATAAAGAAGAGAAAAATACCTACAAATTATCTCTTTACCATTTGTTTGTAAGTCGAATGGTTTCTATGCAAACGAGGGTTGAAATAACCGGGAAATCAATAATTTTTGAAAAATAGCAACAAACCTTATTCTTAAAATAATATATAGCGAATTTCTGAACAATTTATATGTATTTAATTACTAATGTGAGATCTTAGACACAGGATCTATTATTTTTGTTGCTATTTTTCAAAAATTATTGATTATTGATGAAAAAAAATCGAAGGGGCCCCCTTAGAGGATAATAAAATCTTGTTTGGTTTGAGCTTGAAATATTATACTTCCAGAAGATTGTCAAGAGCCCCCATTCAGTTCAGCTCTGAAGGGTTTTTTTTTTTTTTTTTTTTTGCTCGTCAATTTTATTTTGTTCGGAAATTTTATTTTGGCCACTGATTGCTGCAATTGGACTGTAATGACTGACAATAAGACAAGTCACTGTGACTATCAGAACAAAGTTGATAATACAACCTCAGCGGAATACTTTGATACAAAGCTGTGGGTGGATCAATATATCTCTTGAAAAAATTAAAGCTAAATTAGACAATAATAGGTTGTAACAGTATAACATCATTAAGTACGATATAGGTCCAAGGATGTTAAATATAGGGGGATGGAAAGTTAGATAGGGTTTAAAGGCAAAAGAGTGACCCCATGGAGAAAAAATCGTACTGCGCATGCTCACAACTTTAGATTGGGACAAATTACCTTCTTTGTTTATTTTGAATCAGGTTATAAACTTATTTAACTCTAAACAAATTCTTAGTAACCTATAACCAAGAGAAAGGTAATTTGTCTTATTGGAGCTTCTATTTTATATAGCTTCATGTGGTCACTTTTTTTCCACAACCCTCCATGCCCTTTATTTAACATGCTTGTATAAGGAAGCGAGGAAGCTATGTGCCACACACTTAATTGACAGACTATTTTTAAAAAGCAGTAGATTAAAAGATCTTTCTTTTTATCATGCCGACCTTCTTTTATTATCTTCGATATTAATAAATAATATTTTGCAAGAGGACGTTGGCTTGAAAATGGAAAATGTCTGAAGCTTATTACAGCCGCAGTAATTTTAATTTCATTAAAAGATTATTCAAGAAAATTAGGTTAATTCGAGTTTTATCTACTTGGGTTTAAAAGATCCATTTTTATTGAATTCATTTGATTAAAATGAGCAGTTAAAAACTCATAATTATCTGGAATATAATACGTTTCAGGCAAATAAAAATCAATTAGCTAGTACTTATTATAATTTAGATGAACCATAACCATAGAACTCTGTAACCTTCTCTTTATACTTTTTTATTTTGTTTCTTTAGATTAGAACGTTCAGATATTTTTATTTTGCTTTGCACATATTTCTATTCTTCTCATAATGAATTTGTTTTTTTGTTTTTTAAGACGTAATTCCCATACCTGGAAATAAGTGAAACTATTTCTATTAGTCATCTTTATATTTTATTTCATAAAAAATAATTACTTGTTTTATTTTTAACTAAACAATCCCCCCAACAATAGTATCCCGTATTCCTACAATTGTTAAAAATAATTATGTTATTTTGTTTGATGTGAATGTATATAAATTAATGGTTGTAATTGTGAGGGTGTTGTTGTAAGTTTTGTCTGCCGAAGTATATTATTTTGTAAAACCAGGATTATAAAAATTTAATATTTTTTAATCAAACTATTTTTTTTGTAAAAGTTATTTGATTATTTTGGGAGATTTTCTTTGGAACATTGAGATCTTCATATTTTGGAGAGTATTGTACTTTACTTACTGTTAATTCAGCAATTTAATGCCTTCGAATGTTAATTGTGACAAAATGCTAGTTAAATTCTATACCTATTTTTTTTTACAACAATCCGTTGATTGTTAAAAATAAGTTATGGAACATTTTAATTTCCATACAAAAAGATTTTAATTTGAAATTATTTAATAGCTTTCACACATTTATTTAAGTAAATAGATTTGCTAAGTCACTAAATGTGTTAGTGGCATTCTTGTTCAATATTTAAATCCAATTGACATGAAATTACATAATAAAGAACAGATTGTGTATTGTATGTTCTTAGGGATGCTTAGAGTAAATAAATCACGAGGTGACACGTTTAGGGAACAATTTAGGAATTAGTAATTTAAATGACGTCCAAAAAATACAAATCAATGTCTGCAAGAGAAGGTGCACTTATACAAAAGTGATTTAGTTTATACATTAGTAAACAAATCATCTTTTTTTAACTCGTGAGTTATTCAAATAAATCAATTTCAATTCCAACTATAAACGTTCATATGATTACACAGTGAAATGATTAATGAATGTCTCCTGTCAAAGGAAAAGTAAAGTGTTCAAACATGAAGGAGAAAAAACAAACTTAAGAATGTTGATATAAGAAAAACTCTAAGTGGAGAAACCTTGAACTTGATCAGTTTGTTTAAAGGTCCTGGTACCGCTTCGCGAGGTCATCTGCGTACATCATTCATTCCTAGCTGTAATCAATAGGTCAGACTTCATGCTTCATTTTGATTACTTAAAGATTATAACCAGATCCTATCTTATTCTGAACTAGATTAAACTAATACCCCCATTAAATTTGATCGACTATGGTATTAGCACAGATTGTCCATAAAACTTATTAAACTAAAAAAAAAAAAACAAAAAAACAAAAAAAAAAAAAAAAAAAAAAAAAAAAAAAAAAAAAAAAAAAAAAAAAAA
>KZ651727.1:222216-242926 GCA_001010745.2 Gerris buenoi
AAAAAATTTTTTTTTTTTTTTTTTTTTTTTTTTTTTTTTTTTTTTTTTTTTTTTTTTTTTTTTTTTTTTTTAGATATTAATGGGAGATTAAATAACTATTAAGACAAAGGGATATTTAGTCCAACGTACTTGAGGAGCAAAGGAATATCACACTTTTGTTTCTATAAGGAGAATAACAGTCTAAAGAGGAGTATTCCGTATACACCTTCTTTAGATTGTTCCTTCTCTCTGTTTTTTGTTTTTAAAAGGGAAGTAGCAATCTAATGAAGTGCCCTTAAATCTGTTAGCGTAAATATTTTCTATTATTTTAATGTACTGTTTTATATTTAAATCAGAGAGTTGCAGAAGGTTGTGAGTGAAGAGAGAGGTAGGCGAGAGAAGGCTGATTCTGAAGCAGAAACAGCTGTAAGACGTCTCGTAGAGGCCGAGGAACGAGTTGAGACTGCTGAGAAAGGCTGGGCAGAAGCAAGGTCTAAAGTTGATCATCTTTCTGAGCAGCTTGAACAAGCTAAGAAGGGATCAGGTGATATAGCTATCAAACTTCAAGCACAATTAGCCTCAGTCAAAGAACAACTCTCGCTCGCTACCGCTAAGGTACTTTGCAAATCTTACTTATTTTATATCTGTTAACTAGTCCTATATTATTTATTTTTAAATCTTTTTAATTGTGCCCACCTAATTATATTATTTTTTTTACCCTTTACATTACACATTAATAACAGAGCTCAAGCAATGAGTGTGATATACAAGTTTATCATAAATATACTGCGCAAGTGTAATGCTATATGTACGTGAAAGGAGTCAATACCTACTGTACAAAAATAATACCAATAACAATAAAACATTATATTTATAATAAAAGTACCTACGCATTTACTTTGTAATGATAATTTATACAGTAACCTGATGAAACTACTGGCTGCTTTTTGTGAGAGAAGAACATGGTTACGGGGAGTTGCTGTTTCTTCTATTGTGTAAAGATGGTCTTGTAAGGAGTCATGGCATCTTCCACGATATATTAAGGGATTACTGCATAAGCAGCACTTGATCTGTTCAGAAACCACTAACATTAGATATAATGATGGATTAAAGAAAGATGTTTAATGATTTAAGCAGAATTCATAAGTAACCAACCATATATTGTGCTTTTGATCCCAAATTTTTGTCAAGTATAATTTAATACTCCTTATCTCGATCCTATTGATGTGCTCATCAGTCTAAAAAAAAATTTCTTAAATCTTGTGTTTTAAGGAGCAAGAGAGAGCCAGTGAAGCTGATGAAAGGGCTAGAAGTTTAGCAGCTCTAAACGAAGAAAGGGTGGCTAACCTAGAAGCAAGACTTGCTGAATTATCTTCCACTGTTGGCAGTTATGATAGACTCCGGCTATCAGATCAGCAAGCTATTGATAAATTAAAAGTAATGCTATTTTTCTTACTTTGGATGTATATTTCCTCATTTTTTGTTTTATGTAGCATGTAGCCTATCTGGAGCCACATGTATAAAAAAAACGAAAATCTGGCTAGTATTGCATTTATATGATTTAAGTTGTTTCTGTTTATTGATAAAAAAAAATGCATGATTTATGGGTACTTTTTCATTTCACACTTTCTCGTAATACATTATTTCCTCTTCAGTCATATATCATCCAAAAAACTTATATGCAGATCGATGTAGCGTATCTGAGGGGTATGTATGCGTAGTGTATCTGGGATTTGATGTAGTGTATTCGAGTTTTTAAGGAAATGTATGAAATTAACAAGTATCTATAAATAATAATTTGATCAATGAGCAAAAAATAAAATTTAAGCATATATGCAATATTTGCCAGCTTTTCAGTTTCTACACATGTTGCCTCAGATACTCTACATCAAACTATTTTTTCTTTGGTTTCTATCAAATAATAATGATGTTTTTGTTATTTTTGTTTTTTAGGAGCGACTTGTTCAGTTAGAATTAGATCACAGCGAAGAGAAGGGTGATTTATCTGTGGACAGTTTAATTTGTAGACTAAAGCAAGTTAAAGAGCTTGTAGAACTTTCAAACATGTCTTCTGAGAAGCCAATAGATGTGAAACGTTTGTAAATTTTAATCACTTATTCTTTTATTAACTATAACTAATAATAATCTTATTTTAAAAAGATTCATGTGAGCTAAGAGATTTTTTGTGGTTTGATAAAATATCAAAATTACAAAAATTTTGGTTAGTTAAAATACTTCAAGCAAATAAATGATAATATGAGAGCTCTATTATGAAACAATGCTTTTTGTCTGATAACTTAATTATACTTCATATTCGGCAGAACTGTGGGTTTAGGTAATTTGAAGTTTGTTTAACAGTAGAAGCAGATTAATTTCTGTATAATTTGATGTGGCTCATGGTAAATCAGTAGCTTTACATTACGACTTTTTAGCAGGAATGTAGCAAGTAAACTTTTCATTAAAGAGTTGTAGTTCAAAAAGTAAACAAAGTTTTCACACAAAATTTATTGTATTTCTAATGCTTTTCTAATGCAGCACTTGTACTTTTAGAGTTTCTACCTAAACAACAGGTTATTTGGAGAAAACTGCATTAGGACAACCAAATACCTTACCTTATAACCACCATTACCATTACCTTATAATGTAATTAATTTTGTTTTAATATGTGTGGTTTTTGAACTACACCTCTCTTACGCTATCACACATTGGATAAAAACACAGTCAAGGATCCTAAAAAACAAACTCATATCTATGTGTATAAATTTAAAGTTTTTACCGTACATTGATTGGAATTGCAACATCTTTGGATTTTTTTTCATTTCTTAGATTCAGAAAATTCAATCCAGTCTTAATTTTTTTCATGTATGTATGTGTGAGTGCCTGTCTCCACCAATCTGACTTTACAGGCACAAAACTGGCTAAACAAATTTGATTAATTTTTACACAGAATTGTGCTTAAACATGTTGCAAATGTTTTAGGCTTAGATTCATCGAAATAATTGAGCAGTACTACAGTTATTAACAGTTTTATATAAAAAAAAGACTTTTCATAACAATTGATTATGCTGAAAGATGAGCAAATCCTGTTTCTGTCAAATTCAAAAAGATGAGGGTTATATTATTTATATTTTTTATGTGGCAAAAACATGTGGATATTCATTCCGTGTGTATGCCAGAACACAAGTTTACACAAGTAATTTAGATGATGAAGGCTTAAAAATATATATTTTATTTTTATTTCTATTACTGTGAAAGAAACCATTTCATTAATTATATATATTTTTTTCTATGTGCAGAATTAATTGTTGAAACCTTTCAAATAAGTTGTGAAAAAGAAGTCTCTCATGACAAGTGTAAAGAAGCTTTTAATAATTTGAAACAAGAATATGATCTGTATAGGCAGAAGAATAACAATATTAAATCTAATAAGTAAGTATTTTCCCTAATGTTTACTATTAGTATTATTAGTTATCTTAATATCTCTGATCGAAAAATTAACTTGCTTAAACTAATACATATAATTATATTTAATTTACTCTTACCTTCTTTTAATTGAAGCACTTCTGTCACAAGTAGCATTAATTTATAAGATTTAGCTAGACTAGGGTATATGGAATGGCATATTCCATATACCTTGAGGGCAGTATTGTATTGCAAGAACAGTAATAATTTATTTCAATATAAAATACAAAGTGAAAAATGAATTTGAGTTGACTTCTACTTTACATAGTTGTCAAAAATACTGCAAGTAGAATGTTAACATGCAGTAATGTGTTGAACCAATTATGTGTTTCAAATTTATGTCATATATATGCCCTTTTTTTATTGGAACCTACCTACCTGATACAAATTTTCCTATTAGTTTTACACAATGGCATTAGGTTTAGCCTTCAAGATATTGGGGTTAACACGGTATTTATACACTTAATATTTTCAGGTTGAAATCATATTTAGTGTTTACCCAGGATCGTGAGTTAAAAGGGTAGCAACTAGATAGAAGTGGTGTTTATCAGTCTCATGATCAGATAAACTGATATAAAAATCGACATATTGACCTTAATTTTTTTCATTCATCACTAAGTTTTAAGTAATTTTTTTTTTTTTTTTTTTTTTTTTTTTTTTTTTTTTTTTTTTTTTNCATTGAGTTTTAATACTATAACTTGTTTCCTTGTAAATAGTACTTTTACTGCTTGGTATTAATAAATTGTATTCTTTATTTTAATTTGAAGTTTTAGAATTGATTCCAACACCGAAATAGAAAATTCAAATAATCAAATAAAAAATCTTAAGGAGAAAGTGAGAGTTTTACTTGAGCAAATACAACAGACTGAAATAAATCATAAGAAAGAGCTTCAATCTCAAATGCAGGTGAGTTAGCTTACTCTGTCAATTTGTGCTGCACGTTTTATCTTTCAATAATTTTTTTTTTTATCAAAGATAAATTAGTAGATGCATAATCTAGATAGAACACTTTACCAGATTAAGTAATTATAATCTAGGGTTTAGTAAAGACCTTGCTTCAAAGGATGTGAATTCCAGTGTTGGGCTGCCACTTCTAGAAACATATTATGATGTATATGAAAAATTGTTGTTACATCAACTCCTAACTCTGAAGCTAGTTTTAGAAAAGACTCCTTTGTCAAGTCGTTAAAGAATATCTAACTTCTACAGTAATGGACACTCAACCCATTTTTGTTTTAGTTGAGCCGCCATAATCACTAAATATATAGCAAAACACTGGGTTGTAAATATAGAATGACACAAACGATAATAAGAAACTCAGTGTATGATAGGCTGCTTTTATTGTTTTAAACTCAATGTTCTGATAAAGATAAAGTTCAGTCGTGTCAAATTATTATTATTTTTTTCCCCATTATTTTTTTTTTTTGGTGTCATGTTCGGATATGAGGGGTTCTACTGTACGTATAAACATGCTTAATTTACTTAATTTAATTACTGAAATGAGATGTTATTAAGAAAATTACCTTAAAGCGGCTGGCTGTCAATTTATTGATTTGACTTGCATTCTAAGTTCTTTAATACCAAGAGGACTGATTAGAGATAGTTAAAATATAGTACTTTTTTTTGTAAAAATTAACCACCTTTGTTGATAAGTAGTCACATGTATATCTTTGTCTAATGTAGTTGTGGAAAAAACTTTTTTTCTTTTCTTTTAGGATTTTAGCAATGAACGGTTTAAGTATAAGGAGAGATTAGAGATAATAGAGAAGGAATGGAAAGAAGAGGTGGAAGTCTTAGAGAATCAACTGGTAAAACAGAGGGAACGAGCTATGGGATTAGTCAAGGAGAAAGAGCAAGAGATAGGAGAATTAAAACATTGCTTTTCTCATCTTATACCTCATAGACCATCTCTTACTGATAAGGTTCTTGCTTTGATTTTGTTTTTTAAGTAATAAGGTAGCATTGCTACTGAGTAGCAATATAGATAGTAGCACTGTTGAACGTTAAATGTGAACTCTTTTTCTTTCCTCTGTGTAGGAGGAAGGAGGAGTTGCTGGTGGAATGCTCCATTACAGTCAAGAACTAGCGAGAAGAGATGTGGAACTAAGTAGACTTCGGAAAGACAAGCTTAACATGGAGGCTGGAATCAGGCATATGTCTCTAATGCTGGAGGAAGCAGCGAAAAAAGAAGCTGATCTGAAAGATGCACTTGACCATCAACTTGACAGGTATGAATATGATATTGATTTTATTTTATTTTTTCAGGATGAATATGATATTGCATTTTTATTAGTTTACACTTATTATAGTATTGTCAACTCATATTAAAGTAGTCTCTTATATGAAATCAATAAAATATGAAAATAGTGCTTTCTTCCAGATAAGGGACTTTAATAAAATGTGTTAATTTGTTTATTCTGCAGTTTATTAATTTTTTTCTTTTTTTTTTTTCTTCAGGATCACTAGATATCAGTCAAAAGATGGAGCCAATTTAGAATATTTGAAAAATGTGGTTTTCAGTTTTCTCATTTCTGAAGAACCCAATTGTAAAATTCATATGCTAAATGCCATCGCTACCATACTTAAATTCAACGAAAGTGAACGAAATAAAATAAGTCAGAGTTGGTCTTTAGACAATGCACATACGAGCTCTCGAGTTTGAATCTAAGTCGATGATTATAATAACCATTGAATTGTTTAAAAAGTATTTTACTGATTTGTGATTTTTTTTTGTAATGCAATGTGATATCAATTGAACTGTACAAAGTCAAATTACCAAAGCCGATTGCTATATTTTCACAATGCTAGCAAAAATGCAAAAAAGACCATCTTATTTTGTGATACATTGAACTCAGGTTTATTATTTGCCGCTATTGAAAAAAATGTATAATTTAAATCCTTTGTAAAAATGAATATAGAGAATTATTTAATAAATAAAATATTATATTTAAATAACCTTGACATTTATTAAATATTAATTGATTTAAATGAAAAATAATTTGGATTGATCTATCAAAAATATGTTTAATTTAATTTACTTTTAGTATTATTATTTTTGTTTTGTTCTTGTTATTTCTTGTATAAATGTGAAACAATGAAGTAGATATAGCGATGGAAGACATTATGTTACAGAATAATATTTCAATAGCTGCTCTCAGAGCAAGCATGAGCATTGTGTGTTTATCATCGATACTTAACCACTTCAAAGTAAGTTTTAGTAATAATTTTCTTGAAAGAACTGTCAGTGGCAATGAAAATTACTGTGTTATTTATTAGTTTGGTGGATTTAGGAGTTTGGTAAAATTTCTAAGTGATGTTTTCTTTTTTACTCCAACTCTTTCTTTTATGTGGCTTGACATTCAAATTGCAAACTTTATCAACTTTAATTGGTCATCAGTAATCTGTTATCATTATAACGAAAATTATTAAACCAGTCAATTAAATTTGTTCTTACAATTTTTTAATTTGATTTAATTTTGACTAAGCTTTGTCGAGTTTAACTCAAATTACACAGATGGTTATTGACTTACATAATTTAGAAAACCCTTTTGGGATAACTGTCTAAAAGCTTTAGGCATTGCAAATTACAATCCTGCACAATTAATGTGAATGATACACCTTGGTGAGGTCTTTGTAGCCCAATAGTCATTTTTGGTTGATCAACAAGTCCAAAATAATGCATCACTTGAACATAAAAATTAAATATATTTTTGTATCTTACCAATCTTTGTATCTTTTTTTTACCATTTTGTGTATAACTAGGGAAAAAAAAAACAACTATTTACCAAGAAATAAATATGTTTTAAACTTAATTTATAGGTATTTTTAGTTTTCATTCAGAAATTGTATAGAGTTATTAATTTGTACTTCACTTGCATTGTTAATAAATGTTATATACTTTTGTTTAAATAAAAACTATTTTAAACTTGTTGTTTTTGGGTAAGATCTATTGTTTTTTTTTTTAATAATGCCTTTAATATTTTTAGTTTGAATCTTATTTAGGCATTGTTCCATCTCTTTATATTTAAATTGAGTAAATAATCACCTCCCTCCTGCATTCAGCTTACTGAAGTAAAAGTGACGGCTGCATTAGGCCTAGCATCCTATTTGTTAGATTTCATGGACTAATATCCTATGTAAGAAGAAAACTGGACTGATTTAAAGGACATATGACCTTGCAAGGACCCTGACTATAAACTGTGCCACATGGAACTTCTTTTGAAAAAAAGAATGGAAGTAAGCTAAAATACCAATTAATAGGATTAACAGAAAACAAATTAAAGCACAGGAGGGCAACCCCCAGCCTGTGACATGTTTTGATCCGGCCTGCGGACGCGTGGAGTTCCTATGTACCAAACGTCTTTTAGCTACTTTAAAGCATCGAACTTGTTTGTGGTTTTTTAATGTATTTTGATCATAATACTTAAATAATATCAGTAGGTATTATATTATATTCAATAAGTAGTAGCGACATGTAGAAGCATTAGTCACCAACTGTGTGCCTTGGTGATTGGAGGACTGTGTTGTATTAATATCAAAGCTTTAAGTTGCCAATTATGTGCTTTCTGTACACACAGAGGACCCTTATGCAATTCAAACAAATTTTACTTGCTCATTAACCAGCATTATTGCCTCAGCCGTTTGAAGATGGCATTTAAAACTTTGTTTTAGCTATAACGTTTGAACCATTTATTATTGTTATTTTTATCTGGCAACAATTAAACTAGACCAAAGTCTCTTGCTCAAACTGTCCCAATTCATAATTTTAAGGATTTTTGGAGATAAGGCACATGTTTTTATCTTAAAATATGTGACTATGAAGAATGATTAAATATATATTTCTACTGACGGCGTCCTCGTCTTTCATTTAACATCCCACAAGAGGCATCCTTGTGTTTGAGGGATGATTTTTTTAGGGTTTCCCTATATTATTTCTGTGTTTGGGTTATTACACAACATTTAATGTCGTAACATAAACATGAAACGCAGAAATTTATAAAACTTTTTGATCTTGTCAGCAGACTAAAAAATGCTCTGTATGCTCTGTTTTTTTTTTTGTTTTTTTTAATGGATATTTTGATCCTGCCCATGACTAGGAGGAAGAATGGCAAGCCGCTGATGCTGGTTCCATTTGAGAAAAGGTTGTCCATGCCTGAATTAAAGGATCAAAGTATTAAAGAAAGTGTATTAACTGAGCTTAAGTGATTATTAAACCTGAGCCATAAAACTATACAAATTTGGCTTAGAATTCGTTTTTTGTCCCAGGTAATTGAAACAATGTAAATATCATTTAGGCGATAGTTACATTGGACAATAATTCTTGTGAATATAACAAAAAAAAAAAATAAATAAATAAAGAGGGATTATTTGTTTTATTACACACCAGATACAAAATTCCATCGAGCTCTGAGTTTGTGTGAAGTTTCAAAACTAAAAAATAACATGAATTCGTTTGAAGTCACAAGATAAGTCAGCTAGTAGTATAACTGCAAAAGTGTATTTGTTTATATTGAATGATTGCCAGTTTCCCATTTACAAATAGCGATGGTAGGTGAACATGAACACTAAGGGGGGGGGGGGGGGGTTAGTCAGGGAATTAAACCCAGAGAAGCGGTGACCACACCTGATGCTGCTTTACTTAATTGATAGCTCATATTCAAACTACCGATTCCCCAAACTAAAAATTATTAGAGACATAAAATTGATGAGAGGTCAAGAAATTGAAGTGTTTGTTAACTAAGTTAAGAAGAAGTCACTTATTAAGAATCTCAAAGGCACAGCATTTAGCTTTTAACGAAGGATAACTAAATAATAAAAAAAAATGGTAATCAAATAGATCAGTAACAAAGGAAATAACACGTTTTATCATTTGTAACTAGTATTATTATAGTCTGTAGTATGTACGAGTATGTTGTGGTTGTGTGGTTGTGAAGCCAGAGCCATAGAAGAGTTAAGCGAGGCTGCTTAACCCGCCTTACAAATTACCCTTGTTTAAATGTACCTGGGTTAGCGTTTGGAATTTGTATTTATTATTTGGATTTGATTTGGTATTATCAGCTATCCTATCAGCCTCAGCCTCGCTTTCGGCTTTTATGAAAGATTTTTAACTGGTACATGAATGGTGTTAATGTTTTTAATGTATTATGAATAATTAAATAAAAACAAAAAGCGATCATTTCGTAATTATTGTATCCTAATTCGTATTAAGATGTTAGTTAGAAGACTTCTTCAGTCTAACTGCATTCTTTGTTTGACAGGAAGTGTCAAGTCTCCTGTAAGTATTTCTTGATTATTTTTTTACGCAAACTTCATGTATCGTTATTAAATTTAATTGCCTCCTTATCTAAGTTTGTTTCTCATTCTGTTCTACAGAATTTTTGTCTTCTGTCAATGGTTTTGGTTTTAATATAAAAGATTGATTTTTACACGACTAACAGTCAGTATGTGCAGATTTTAGACATTGTAATATTGTGCCTTGGTAAAAGATATTAGGGTATATCATGCTTAATCTGTTATCATACTTAATATGGTCTCTTTGTGTCCTTGTGATAATAATGTTGTAGTGGTAAGTGCTCTTAGTTTGAAACTGCACCATTATTGATATAAAGTAATCTTGTAGAGGACTGGGCTGAACTATGGAATACGGGGCTGATAAGCATCACCTTACAAGTGGTGCTTCTTTGTCCAAAAGAATATTATCTCTTCAATGTATGATAGAAGTGGTACTTATTAGAAGTAATAATATCCCATAGTCTAATAATAGATATCGGGCAGGGTCCCCATGTTGTATAGTTTTACTGTGGACTGATATGTGTATATTTAACGTCGATATAAGGTTTGTTCCAACCCCCCTATTTGTACCGTCCTTTGTATCGTCCCGTGAATCGTTTAGAACAGGTTTTATACACATGTGCTATAAAATCATGTCAGGTTGGAATGGGTTTAAGACTACAATTCGCACTGTATTAAAAACATCCAAGGAAATCTAACAGTTAGGGAACCTTCCTGTTGACATTTGTGACCATTGACATAACTGCGCATGTCATACAAACCAGTACATGGTATTGTCAGAGGATCGTTAGGACCGTACAGTGAACGGTTCGCAAACGATCCCTACCCGGGTTGGAATGGTTTCTAGGATGGTATGAAACACTCACTAGTCGGCTTGGAACGGGTTTTATCCATTGCGCATGCCAATGATGATCCCGAGGACGGTACAATGCTTGGTTGGAACAAACCTATAAGGGTGTTATTGTCTTTATTGTTTATAACTGGAATCGCAGTGAACTTTTTTTTACTAGATTTCTTGGTAAATTGAGAGCTCCATAACTCTAAGATTAGAACAGAAGACAATTATAAAATATGGCCACTATCCTGTGTCTAAAGAACAGTTAGCCCATACACGTATGCTGGACAAATGATTTATCTTTTAAATTAGAAAGATATATCTGCAATCACTGATCTTTTGGGTTTCTATAAAATCTAATCGATTTGTTTCAGTTAAAAATTTATTATATATTGTGAAAGATAAATTGGACCAATTTATATTTCACTAATTCATCTTTGCATGGGTGTTGCAACAGATAATTTGGACCAATTTATCTTTGACAATAAATTGTTCATGTTTTAGTTTTTAAGAAGGACACTAACCTGCAGATTTATTTTTTAAGATTTGACAAATCAAAGATAAATTGATCAAATTGTGCAGATAAATCCTCCCAAGTGTACCCAGCTATTAGACTTAAGGATATTATCTGCAGATTTACCCCAATTTGAATGAACATATTTTCAGTAATTTAAAATGATTCATTAGATATCTTTTTTCTTTCTACTATGGCCCGTTGCCTTTTATCGATCTTGTCTCTGTTCATGTTTCTGGTAACTTACAATCTACATTTTATTTTTGTTCATTTTAATCTACTCCCAAACTTTTAAAATATTATTCTTCAACGCTTAAAAGTCTTACTTGCTAATTGTGTTATAGTTTTGTTCCTTTTTGAAATGGTTTTCACTGTGACCATGCAATATTGCTTTTTAAGTAGACCAGCAAAAATATATTACTGCTACCATGGTTCTGTTGGTGGTGTTCAAGAAAGGGGCTTCCAGTTTTTTAATTTTTATTGCTCTAATAAAATCATACACATACTCTTCCATGCTTAAATTGATTTCTGAAGGATAACCATGATATTTCTCATCATTGTGCCTGGTGCCTCCGTATTAAATGATCGCCTACCAGGGATTTAAAGTTGGCATTAGTGATGATGCTTTTAAATTTCCATTTGTCTTTAGTGTATCATTATATACATACTATTAAATATATGGTTTATGCTATGTTCCAGGTTGTAACAAGTGGAAGAAGAAGTTTGTTCTGTACTATTTCTTCAAATACTGCAAAAGATGTTAATGAAGATGCTAGTACTAAAACAGATAAAAAATTGAGTAAAGCTATGAAGGCCTACATTGAACGAGCTAGAGCCTACAGTAAGATTTATCATATAATTTTCATGAAGATAGTTACTGGCTAGTTAAAAGTAGTTTAAAGTAAAAATATACTTAATATATTTACACTCAGGTATTATGCATCATTACTCTCCTTTTACCAATTTTTTTTTTTTTTTTGTGCCAGATGAGTTTATCAAGAAAGAGCAAGATGAGTATAACATTGGCAAGAGACATTTGGCTAATATGATGGGGTATGATCCAGAAACATTTACTCAAGAGCAAGTTGATGTGAGTATAAATTTGATCAGGTATATTAAGTGAAAGTATCTCTTAATAACTCAGTGCATTGATATGATAGGATGTTTAAATTTGGAGTTACATAAAACCCAAAACTGCTGCTGAAAATGATCAGGGGGTCAATTTGAAACCTCCCTTTTTTACCGCATGCAGTAAAGTGACTCTACTCTCCTTCCCCCTCCACAGTTCCCACTCTACTAGCTTTCCCACTCTACCCGTGTAAACATCTTCATAGCAAGTAGCAAGTAGAGTTCAGAACTGCTAACAAACAGCTTTCACTCAGCGTATTATACATAATACTAGCTTATGTGTAAACACTTTTTACTTTTATGTAAAGGATTTATCTAAGTACATTCCTTGATTATCGTATTTTTTTACTTACTGAATACTTAGTGTACTATGTTATTTGTGACAGGACTGAGAGGTTTACATTTCAGAATAAAACCTGGCTTCTGAATTGAAGAATTGTGTATGACTGTTTCCAAGAAACACAAAAAACGAATTAATAATAAAATGTATTATCTTAAATCTAAAGCAAAAACTGATGGATGAGGAGTAACTTGAGTAAGAACGAAACGGTTGCAGTAAATACTCGTAATTTAGCATCTAGATTCAGTACCAACTTAACATTTGAATAAAAAATTTAAAGAACATTCTCCTTTAAAAATTCTTGTCTTAAAGAGGAATGCTGTAATGTGTGTGATTAAAATAATTTGTAAAAGGCTGGCAGGCCTTTGAGGTCAATATCAAAATAAAAATAGTTCTCAAATAGTTTTAAAATGTTAAAAATCTAAGATTTTAGTGAATATCCAGAGAAAAAAATTTGTCTTAATTCTGTTTAATTTATAATAACATTCAAGTTAAATAAGATTGTTAAAATAAACACATCATAATTATTTAAGTGGCTTCATTATAATACCTAAGTTTAAAATAAAGTATGAAATCAGGTGAAGAGTCATTTTTTTTTTTTTTTTTTTTTTTAAAATTGTTGTTTTTTTTTTGTTTTTTTCAATTACCTACCTATAATGGCAAAAAGTCATATTGGAAATCAGTGGGTAATTGTTTTCACTCGCGATAATTCACACCCCTATTTTAGAAAAAAGGGAAAAAATTGTGCGGTAGTTAAAAGTGGCTTTTGTGAGTACTTTCACGCCCTATCTTGTGTAAAAGCCTAGAATCACATTAAAGTAGCATTATGTATTCTCTACTTAGATGACAATTTGTTAAATTTCAGGAAGCCATTGAATATTTGTTTCCGAGTGGTTTGTTTGAGAAGAAAGCTCGTCCTATGATGAAAATGCCCCATGTAATATTTCCTCCTCAGAAGGATGCTCAGTTTGACGAAAGTGGGCGCCCTTTTCATTACCTCTTTTATACTGGCAAACAAAATTTTTACACCCTTCTTCATGTAAGTTAATTTTTTTCATCTTTAAAAATCATATTATAAATGATTATAATTTGATTTTTGACTAAGAAAGTATAAAAAATCAAATGATATTATATATATCACATTACATATTTTAAAGAGAAAGTATCGTGATAGTGCAAAAATTCAACTTAAAGATTTTATAGGATTACATGCTCCAAAAAGGTGGTTTTTCAATGTCTATCTCTAGTCTGTGGAGACACGTGGAGCTAAAACTGATTGGGGACCAAATCCATAGCCTAGGTAAACCAATTTTTCTCGTAACAAGTAGTTGAAAACAGAGAATACTTTTAACTGTATTAGCTGTATTTTTAACCCTATCATAATCTCAAAGAAATTTGGCATTTATGTTTGGTGAAAATAGCCTCAACATACTATAACTCTTGTAGAAATTCTTGTGGTCATTGCATTATGATACTGCACCTCAGGTTGAAATTGATACTATTTTCTGCACTTGATACCCATGTTGACCCATTGAACGAGTTTGAATTGGGTATTGTATGAGGAGTCAACCCCAGCTGAACGGCCAGTTAAATCAGTGGATAAGAGAAGAGGGCTGGCTTCTACTGCAAGTGGGTTCTAGATTATTTTAAAGTAACTACTCTGTTTTTTTTTACAGGATGTTGCTGCTAATTTTAAAACCTTGGATAGTATTGAAGACAAAAATAAAATAGAAAATAATGAGAATCCCTCTAAAAAACTGTAAGAAAATCGTATTTAAAAAATATTTAGTACCTCTTTGTAATAGATATTTCCTGGTTTAGTGCATTATGTATTTTAATTGTGTTCATTTTTCCATTCTCACCCATTACCCTGGAATTAGTGTTTCCTTGCTAATTCAACGTACAGTGAATAAGTGTCATGGAAATTGAGCACCTTTATCTAATACTTCTTCAGGAAAAGAACTTAAGCTTTGCTGGATAATTAATTGAATTTTTTTATAGAAAAAAAGAGGAGTCTCTTCTTAAAAACAGGGTTAAGTTAAAGGAAAATAATTAGTAGTTTGTTATATGTGAAATACCATATCCATTGAATATTCATTTTATTATTATAAAGAGGAGATATTTTTATATAATAAAAGCCCTCGTTAAGGAATCTTCAGCATAAGTAATTTTGTGTATCAATAATTAAGTATAACTATTACATTTAGGCGGGGGTTTAACCTTCGAGCGGGCGCGCGGGCAGCACTTACACCGCCTTTTTTAAAAAAATCACGCCCCCTGTGATTTCACCGCCCGAAGGTTAAAGGAAAGAGCATAGAAGAACACAATTTAATGTTTGTCTTTGTTAAAAGGTTTTGTTTTTTTATCTGTACAGTGATTTGGAGGGGACAGATTGGATTACTAAAGAGGAACTGGAGTTAAAAATTGTCGAAGGTTTAACAGATAAAGATGTGAGTTAAATGTAGTTCAACAAAAATATTTACACATTTATATTTTAAAAATAATTGTTTAGTACTTAACTTTCTACCATTTAATTTAATTTGTTACAGTACAAGAACTTTGTTATCTCAGTTATGCGACTAGCTGAGCATAAGTATGCATATGAAATTAAGGATTTCATTATGGATTTAAGGAAACCTTTGATGGACACTAGTATGACCTTTGAAATTCCTAAGGTGAGTTCTTTTTTAGTTATTAATTTTACCTTTGGTTGCAATATGATGCATTCTTGGATGAAGTTGAGGGGACAAAAATATAACTAAATTGGTTTACCACTGAAAATTTTGACATTTCATCTTGCATTTTAAATCACAAAAATTTGACATAGCCAACTACCTTTTGGATGGAATAAAACAAGATAATAAACTAAATTTCTGTTTCTTAAAAAAACTAGCAAAGATACTTTTCTAAGCTATAATTAAGACATTAATATTTTCACCTCTGTAATTTTTTTCCCCATTATTGTCTGCATTTGAATAGCTTGTTATTATCCTTTTATTAAAAATTGGCTAATCAATAACAAATAAATAAGAGTGAAGAGTAGAGAGACAAATCTTGATAATATAAACACTTAAAAAAAATGTTTCCAATCAATAATTGATTAATTAAACTGTGATGTCAGTTTGAAAACGAACTAAATTCTACTTAATTATTTGTCAACTTTCTTTTATTATTATTTAATTATTACTCACTTTATATTCAATGTAAATTCAATAATATTCAAAGTTGCTTTTAAAAATCCATCAATTCTTTTTAAAAAACGAAGTTTAAGGAAATTGCTATTTTATTCAATTAAAAAATTAATTTACATATTAGAAGATTAATTTTATGATAAGATAAAGATTTTGTGATTTATTATCAGTAGAATATTGTGTCAAGAAAATGTTACATTACCTGATGATATATTGTTTGACTGGGTGTTGTATATCTTTATTAATTTAAAATGATTAATTATTATTTTTTCCAGCCACTTGTAGATAATGAAGGGAGAAAATTCATTATGACTAAAGGTTAGTTTTTTTTACTTTTTATTAGTAATTAATTTTATAAACTAATATAAATATCTGCAATACTGCTTTATGTGCTGTGAAAATGTTCTAGAAGGGTACACCAGAATTATTCCAGTCAAGATTTACAATTTCAATTAGAATAAGCATTTATCATGAGCTCCTAGAGCTGATAGTTTTCAACACTAAAAATGCTTTCTTGCATTTTCACAGGTGCACACACCTTAGGTTAAAAAACTCTTTATTATACCAATTACAGCAATTCCTCATTAATACAAATACAGAAACCATAGTACAGGATTTTCCCCCCTGTGAAAACGATGAATATATATAGGGCTTTAAGAGATAAAATACATTCCCTTGATATGTTTAAAACTTGGCTATATTTCACCCGTACGTAGGTATCTTTAAGCCTTTAACAATAATTATTAAATTAATACTTAAAGTGAGTAATTTCCAAATAATTCTTTAGACATTACCCATTTGCTTAACACAAGTCAGATTTTTTTTTTTTTTTTTTTTTTTTTTTTTGAAAAACATTATAGGCTAATACAAACAATTGGAGATCATAAAATCTCTTTAAGGCTTAGTCATATAACTACCGAGTAATAAATCTGTTACTCAGATTTCTAAATCACTTAAAATGTTTTGTATCTTATGTCGATAATAATTTTCTGTTTTCTCTGTGTTTTTTTCACTGTGGTTTCAAATCCTGACAATGGAGTATAGAAAGTACTATGCTGTTGTAGTTCAAATGAGCTCCAGAAAAGGCATCAGTAATAAACATGAGTTTTTAGTTTTTAGAGAGAACACAATTTTAGAGTAATGTGACTTGTTATCAAAAATTTAAATCATGTTTCCAGATTGGTTCAATAAAGCAAAAATATTTTATTGTCTCTATTTATTGGCATTTGCTATTGTGTTAAAAGCTGCCATTTGGGCTTAATAGCCCATTCTTTGAATTCACCTCCATTTTTTCTCCTTACTGACACATGGCTGTAATTTTTAGTGTAGTGTTAGCCTACAAAATAGCTTTTTCTGGGTGATGCAGGGTTGTCGTTTAACCCCCATCAGCTTTATAGTATGGTACCTTTCACACATATCGCTTACTTTAATTATGTTATTATTTTACAACCAATTATTGTCTAATTTATTTAATCCGCCCCCTTTTTTAAAGCAAAAATATTGATCAGAGGGACAGATACCAGACCAAAATGGTTCCCTATTGTCTGAAACGGACTTCTGTCTTGGATTTTTTTGAATAGAGGACGCATAAAATGTCCGTTTTTCAGAATGAACCCATTGCCTCTATTACCTTTGGTAAGTGTAGCAGCAAAATTCCTTGCTACAAAACAAAAATAAGACATCTAAAACATGTATGGGTAAGCAAGGGAACTAAATTTATAAATGGCCTTAATCATGATTCTCAAAGGCTTATTGGAAAATAGTTAGTAGAATATATTTATTTCATATGAGGTGACCCATTTAATTGCCAAATCTCAATGTTCCTATAGTTAATAAAACTTGAATGAAAGAGGTATGTGTAAGATGTTTCCATTGACATTTTTTAAATTTAATTTTCAATGACTTTTTTTTGATAAGATAGATGCATTTTAGTGATCTAGAACGTTGGTATGAGGGAGCTGTACAAAAGTACTAGGTAATAATCCCTGGAATAACTCTTAACCATAAATTTAACTATTAAGTTTTTTCACCATGAGCAAGTTCCAATGAATTTTGATAGGAACAACTAATGTTGTCCTTAAAGTGAAAAGTCAGTTTATTTGATTTTTAGGGTTTCGTTGGTAAAACCAAAAAAAAAAAGAAACCCTTATATAGTTTCGTTCCTGTGTCCGTCTGTCACTCTGTACGAGTCCAATAACTTTTGAACCAAAAGAGATAAAAGCGTGAAACTTACCAGTATTAAAGATCGTTTTGACGCGCACACAGGAAAAATATAGAGAACTCAAAATAATCAGCTGTTCAAATTCAAAATGGCGGATTATTCACATCGCGAGAAAAAAATATTTTTTGTTATGTGTACTACTAATACTACAATATACTTATAAAAGCCCTTAGGCCTGTGGCAATGTGCTTAATTTTATATTTAGAAAAGAAAAATATAAAGTAAATTAATTTAGATATGTTACTATATCTATTTGAAGACCAACATATCAAAACAAACATTTATTTTTATTGGAATAAATGTGGTTGCCTTAGCTTGGCAATCGTTTCGAGGTGCATCGTCGGGACACTACTCGGTTATTACATAAATTATATGAATATTGATTTGTATTGAAATAAAGCATATTTAATAATTTAAGAACTACATATATAGTTTATAGTGTTTTCAACATACTATTTTCTAATCTTATGAATGATATGATTTCAGAATGCCCTAGAAAAAGTGCCAGAGCTGAAGTAACTGTAAGAAGTCCAGGGACAGGCTTGGTTACTATCAATGGACAGAATATTGAATATTTTAAAACTACCCAGGCCAGAAACCAGGTACGTTTTGAAACCTTTTAGTTTTTCTTTTACTGTTTTTATATATATATTTAATAATAAACTTGTTTTACTTTCTCGGATGTATAGAGAAAGCATTGTGATGGCTAAAAAATTTACATTTTTAAGGTCCCCTTTGTAGAAAAAAGTGTTTGTCTATAATTTATAGCCTGTGCTGAGGTGTGGAACCTAAACTACTTTGGACATTTCGATGAAGTTTGACATTGATGTTCAAAAAAAATACCTTTAAGTGAAATTGAGGAATAAATTAAGAATTAATTTTAACAAAGTTTTTCTCTCTACGATTATTTTTAATTTTTTTTCTGGCAAATTTGATTTTTAAAAAAAATCACGCCCCCTGTGATTTCACCGCCCGAAGGTTAAAGGAAAGAGCATAGAAGAACACAATTTAATGTTTGTCTTTGTTAAAAGGTTTTGTTTTTTTATCTGTACAGTGATTTGGAGGGGACAGATTGGATTACTAAAGAGGAACTGGAGTTAAAAATTGTCGAAGGTTTAACAGATAAAGATGTGAGTTAAATGTAGTTCAACAAAAATATTTACACATTTATATTTTAAAAATAATTGTTTAGTACTTAACTTTCTACCATTTAATTTAATTTGTTACAGTACAAGAACTTTGTTATCTCAGTTATGCGACTAGCTGAGCATAAGTATGCATATGAAATTAAGGATTTCATTATGGATTTAAGGAAACCTTTGATGGACACTAGTATGACCTTTGAAATTCCTAAGGTGAGTTCTTTTTTAGTTATTAATTTTACCTTTGGTTGCAATATGATGCATTCTTGGATGAAGTTGAGGGGACAAAAATATAACTAAATTGGTTTACCACTGAAAATTTTGACATTTCATCTTGCATTTTAAATCACAAAAATTTGACATAGCCAACTACCTTTTGGATGGAATAAAACAAGATAATAAACTAAATTTCTGTTTCTTAAAAAAACTAGCAAAGATACTTTTCTAAGCTATAATTAAGACATTAATATTTTCACCTCTGTAATTTTTTTCCCCATTATTGTCTGCATTTGAATAGCTTGTTATTATCCTTTTATTAAAAATTGGCTAATCAATAACAAATAAATAAGAGTGAAGAGTAGAGAGACAAATCTTGATAATATAAACACTTAAAAAAAATGTTTCCAATCAATAATTGATTAATTAAACTGTGATGTCAGTTTGAAAACGAACTAAATTCTACTTAATTATTTGTCAACTTTCTTTTATTATTATTTAATTATTACTCACTTTATATTCAATGTAAATTCAATAATATTCAAAGTTGCTTTTAAAAATCCATCAATTCTTTTTAAAAAACGAAGTTTAAGGAAATTGCTATTTTATTCAATTAAAAAATTAATTTACATATTAGAAGATTAATTTTATGATAAGATAAAGATTTTGTGATTTATTATCAGTAGAATATTGTGTCAAGAAAATGTTACATTACCTGATGATATCTTGTTTGACTGGGTGTTGTATATCTTTATTAATTTAAAATGATTAATTATTATTTTTTCCAGCCACTTGTAGATAATGAAGGGAGAAAATTCATTATGACTAAAGGTTAGTTTTTTTTACTTTTTATTAGTAATTAATTTTATAAACTAATATAAATATCTGCAATACTGCTTTATGTGCTGTGAAAATGTTCTAGAAGGGTACACCAGAATTATTCCAGTCAAGATTTACAATTTCAATTAGAATAAGCATTTATCATGAGCTCCTAGAGCTGATAGTTTTCAACACTAAAAATGCTTTCTTGCATTTTCACAGGTGCACACACCTTAGGTTAAAAAACTCTTTATTATACCAATTACAGCAATTCCTCATTAATACAAATACAGAAACCATAGTACAGGATTTTCCCCCCTGTGAAAACGATGAATATATATAGGGCTTTAAGAGATAAAATACATTCCCTTGATATGTTTAAAACTTGGCTATATTTCACCCGTACGTAGGTATCTTTAAGCCTTTAACAATAATTATTAAATTAATACTTAAAGTGAGTAATTTCCAAATAATTCTTTAGACATTTCCCATTTGCTTAACACAAGTCAGATTTTTTTTTTTTTTTTTTTTTTTTTTTTTTTTTTTTTTTTTTTTTTTTTTTTTTTTTTTTT
>KZ651727.1:273705-292226 GCA_001010745.2 Gerris buenoi
ACACACCTTAAAAATCCATCAAATAATTGAATATATTTTACAATTTAAAAAGGTGTTAATTTTAACAACGTTTGTTGAAGAAAAAACAAACATAAATTAATTAAAAGAGGTATTAGGGGAATTAAGTACAGCATCAATAATTTAGAAAATTTTGTTTGATTTATCAGACCTATTTTTTGGTCCATCTTGGAAGGGGGGCAGCTGCCCCCCTCTGTATACGCCCATGTATTCAATTGACTATGATACAATTGACAAGTTTTTATCTAATTATATTAAGCAGAGTGAGCTATTTTTAAAAGCTACTGGAGTTGAAGGTCTTTATTGGCACTATTGGCAGAGTTATTTCTTATTTTAATAATATTAGGATTATTTTTCTCTTAACCGTCAAACATGAATGGATTAGTTTGTTCATATTTATAGCCTTGAAATTTTTATTGGGAGGAAAAGTTCTTTGAAATTTTTAATTTTGCACATCTGTGAGGGGGAGAAATATATTTATTCAAGTATAAGTATATTATATTTATGTATAAGTATACTATTCATGATTTACTATTCCTAGATTAAAGATGAAGAACTGAGTACGCGATTGTGTAACTTTTCCGCTACAGAAATTTTAATTGATACAGTTTTAGTATGATTTTTTTTTTTTTTTTTTTTTTTTTTCGGCTACTCCTTGGGAATTAAAAAGTCTAATTCCCACGACTTCGCCTAGGGATTTAGGGACCATGGTTCCCTCGGCTTCGCCTCAAGAACAAACTTCTTCGCTCAGGGAATAATGGGTTTACTATACTCCCTAGGTGCATAAATAACTATTATCTCCAGTAGGGACGAAAAGTAACTTTTCAGGACTAGTTTATAGGTAATAATGTGGGTCTTTTCATCCCCGTTCTACTATTTTGGGGATTGAAAATTCACTCCAGTATTGCCAACTTTTACATCTCCCTCTCTAAAGACTGCTGTCTTGTTGGGAAAGTCAGTAGTTTCCCGGAATAGAAGATTCCGTTTTGGTCAGCTAGTAGCTCTGCTATAATTAATAAAATTTAGAAAATATTTACTTGAGCCAGAAAATATTACTTTGAGCCAAATATCTACAGGACAGTATGAGAACCACATGGGAAAAAAATATCAAGACTATAATTTAAAAGCGTAGGGAGGTTTAAAACCAATCAAGAAGTTTGGCGTTTGGCTGAAGGTTGCAGTACTTGGAAAAGTCATTGCAGAGCCTTTACACTACAACCTTAGGTAGAGGATTGTGTGATTAATAAGTAAAGTGAACAACAATTGTGTCTATGTGAGACGTAAGTGTAAAAGACTGTTTCAATATTACGAACTAAGCATCGTTGGAATAGAACTCAATTGTTAATTTAAAGAGGTATATTAACAATGCTAATCTATTTTCTTACAATGTAGTAATTGGTTAATTTTAAATATTTCTATTAATTATGAATTCAATGCATAACTAGATATAGAGCCAGTAAACCCAAATTTGTTTCACAAAAACTCGTTATGTGAGACTATTTTCTAGAGACCCCTTTTANGAGCTGATTACAAAAATATATAATTCTTTGGTTATAACTTTGATAGGGCGAGCGTAGGCACGTTTGAAGGGGGGTGTGAAACGTGTCCCCCCCCCCCTCTATCTCGGTTATGGGAAGTGCAAGAAATCTGAAAAAATGTCTGAAGATTCTTCGACCAAGAGTAAAGATACCACTTTTAGGAAATTTCGCAAAAAAAATTATTTTAATTTTTATTGACAAAATACGTTTTTTTTTTAAGTATGGTCTTTTCGATGTATTTATATGGTTGTTTTCCGGTTCAGTGGCAAAAAAATACTTCATTAGAAGTTTGTTTATGTGTTTTGAGAATATCAGACCCATAGGATAGTTCAAAGTAAGTTTTTTAGCATTTTAAAAATCACCATCAATAGGGTACTACTTAAACAATACAGTGCTCCTACGGACCCTCGCTGTGTGCTGGGCAAGCACATACTTGACCTGTTTATTAGTTTTAAAATTATTTGAAGTAATTATCCTACAAGAACTGCTTGGAACTACTCATAGAGGATTCCCACGGACCTCATACTTATTCTTTTATTATACCGAGTTTATTATTTCCTTGATTTTAATGTAAACTCCTATCAAACCATTATTAGTTAAAGAAAAACATAAGTAAGGAGTGTGTCATAGTTTTAAATTACATGGTATAAATCTATACTTTATAATTATTTTATTCAATAAAAAAATACAATAACTACTCTTTATCTTACTCAGTTCAATATTTAATACCTAATACTTACGATACTACTTATGTAACATCTTAATGACTTAAGTTTATAAATAATTGTTCTAGATAGATGGTTATTTCTTATGGTGCTCTGTTGTTTGATTTGTCTTGCACGTAAGTGTGCTTGATCAAGGTCGAACAGATTGATGATTGATCTCGTCCGAACTTGTCTTGATTTCTTGAATAATAAGAGCCTTAATTTTACACTTGTATAGAAAAACAAGGAAAGTTATATGTTTACGCTAAACGTTCTTTTTTAGAATTCTAATGTTGTTTAAAGTTCATGAAAAGATTGAAAAGTGTTGAACAAAAGATGTTGGCCCGGTTTCGCTGCGTTTTGTTTGTGTCTTTGTCTATTTTAGCCTGTGTTTATTTACGCTAACTCTGCACTACTTCTCCTCGCTATTCCCTGCCAGAGTTTCCCTAGTTATTCTCGGATGCTAATTTCTTCTTTTGTTTGCCTTGAGTTGGAACATTTTTCGTAAACTTATAAAATCCTATCATTATCTGGTGAATTTATTAACGCTTGACGAGTTAACCAACTCGTTTTTCGCGGGTGGTACCTACTTCACTGTAATAAACTGGATTTCGATTTTAAAATAGCACTCGGCGAAAGAGTCTTCCGATCTTCGAAACAATTTATTAAACATGTTTCTCTTACATTTGTCAAAATTATCATAACTAATTAAAATATTAAAGTATGTAATTAAAATATTATAACTAAATTGAAGGATTATAATTGAACCAAGTATTCGAAATTAATATAAAAAAATCGGTCCGAGACAATTCAGACTCTTTCCCTTATACAAATCAGAAACTTTCTCATATACATCGAGTATACATAGAGTTCATAATTACTTAGCCCAATATTTTCCGTTATTAGTTTTGTTTGTACATTTAATTATTATTAAACATTTCATTAAAATTTATTATAAAAATAACTTCTCCTGGGCGGGGAATCGAACCCGGGCTCTCTTCCTCTGCTTTTAAAGCAATTTTCTCAGGAACTATTTTTTCCCGGGAAAACGGCTTATATCGTTAGATTTTTATTTAAATTGACTGCATTTTAGCATTTGTAATCAGAATCATCGGAACCGTTTTCGAGAAATAATTTTTTTTTTATGTTTTTTCAGAGTTTTTGGGGGTAGCGCCCCCAAATTCGAAACTAAAATTCATTTCTCAATTTCGCCTTGGGGTATGATTTTTCTAAACATGTATGCAAAATTTCGTCAAAATCGACCCGGTAGTTTAGGCTCTTGGCGTCTGCACAGACAGACGACGGACTAACATTTTTTAAATACCGCTTTTTTGGACGCAGGGGACCTCAAAACGTGTAAATCCATCAAAATCGAAATTTCGTGCCATCACAATACTTTCTCTTTATATGAGAAAGTAAAAAATAGGTATATATTTACTATAATTTCTGCAGATTTACCAAATTACCTTTTAGCATTCGCACAACATTATGATATACTTTCTGATAAATAATTCCATATATTCCCATCGAAAATGTCAATATTAGTACATAATATCATTAAAACCTAATGCCAAACTTGAATAAATAAATCACTCTAACAACACCTCTTAACAAATAAAAAACCCCTCTGTTTTTTTATAAGGAGAGTAACAATCTAAAGAATGCTACTTTATAGTGAAAAAGACACAATTAAATTATAAGGTTATCTTGCGATCGTAAAGCACTTAAAATAAAAAGAATCCACCCTGTTTTGTTTTATTTTTTTCTTTTCTTGCTAGGCTTCAGACGGATTTTCACTATGGCTTCATCTTCAATGTGTTATAAATTTTTAAAAAATACACCATTTAAATGATAAAGTTATCTTGCTATCGCCAAACACTTAAAATAAATAGAATCCACCCTATTTTTCTTTTCTTGCTAGACGTTCGCCAGATTTTTACTATTCCTTCATCTTCAGTGTGTTTTAAAATTTTTACCTAATTCATATTTAGTTTTACAAATGTTAATAATGCATCACTAAACCTAGTAGTCTGGTGAATAAATATGACAAAATCTTTAAATTTATTAGATTGATTATATACTAGTAAAACTAAATAAGAATCAAAGAACAAATAAAATATAAAAGATAAAATATAAAGTCATCATATAAATGATGACTTCGTTTACAAGATATATTATATTATCTACTAAAAATTAAGTTGCCTTAATGTTATATTCTTAGTATTTTTTTTTTTTTTTTTTTTTTTTTTTTTTTTTTTGTAATTAAAATATTTTTTATATCATTATAAAATAAATAAACGATTGGAAGAGTAAGTGTAAACTTATTTAACTTTTAGCTTTAAAAAAATTCGAATTCAGCCGACATTTTTTTCTCTATAAAATTTAAAAGAATGTCTCCTAGTAATAATTTAATTATCCTTAAATTGTATTAGCTCATGTGTTCATGAGTAATCACGAACAATATTTATTTACGAAAACTCGCTAATTTATTTCCTTTACATATTATTCAATAAAATTGGCTTTGAGAAATCTTGAATTGAACTAGCTAAAGACAAATTAAAATGCATGATTCTATATTATTATATCAAGTAAATGCGTATAGTCCTATTTACAATTGATTTTTGATAAGTTATTTCGTGAATTTCTACGACGGCTCCCCAATTACAGCATTAAGATTATCAATGGATAAAATCTCATGGTGTCAGGGTTACTGAAGACAGCTAAAAGAACAAAAAAAAAACGGACTGTGTTTTAGAGATCTTGATTACTAAACATAAGAAACCAATAATTTATATATTTTAGCAATCCTATACTAATTTTATATTATTAGCAATATGTGGCTAAAATTAATAGAATAACCACAGTGTTACTGTTGCGATATTTTTATTAGACGGTTTATTTTAAACGAGGAATAAAAATTTTTTGAGTAGAGTTAAAATCAGTTCATTGAACTCAATTTAGATTTCTTCAAATTCACCTCTCGACTTTAAGTTTTGGTTTTAAATAATATGTTTTTTTTACGAACACTAAAGGTGTCATTCACCTTATATTCTATACTTTAAACTGCTTTGTAAAATAAAGACTGTTTTCTTTGCTTTTCCTTTTTAATTTCCTTATGACATTGATAATGGAATATTTATTTTTGGACTTTTGTTAACGTCTCTCTTTTTCTTCAATTGTAATCATTTCCCGCATTAACATAGAAGTGTTGGAGTTTAATATTTTGTAGAGAACGAATTGTATCATTATTCTTTATGTGCAAAAAAATCTTGTAATTACTGGGTATTCCCCCATTGCCCCTATCTTAATCATTCGTATTTCCCCAACTTTTACTTATTTTTGATGAATTAAAATTAAACTTTTGTATCTGAATAATTGCTTTAAAGAAATTAAGTTTTTTGGGCTTTCTACTACAACAAGACGACATATGTTTATTGTTTATTGAATGCAATATCTTAGATTTTCTCACGAGAAACCAGGAAGGGGTAATATAACGTGGAACGGATCTTGTGGTTTTGGCGGTGTGCAAAGGAGTCGGGGGTAGGAGTGGGGCAGCGACCTTGTGGAGGAGGTGAGAGTAGAAGTAAAACACTATCCCGTCCAGTCCAGTCAGACAGGAGCACCCGGTCCCGATGGATAAGTCCGCGTTGGATAAGAGTGTGCTCGAGAGAGCTATTAGTGTTAACTTAGAGGAGAGAAGACCCAAATCTCACAGTTTTATCGGCAAGTGGAAAAGTTTCCGTATTCAAGAAAAGACCAAGCCTAGTATAGAGTTATCGGATGAGCTACTGTTTGACGACGAGAACGTACTTGTTGAAGCAGAGGAAGAATTAACTATTCAGATATGCAAGGAGACTCTGAGGACGTCGATTTTGGATGGCATGAGAGCTATCGCCGGCGATATCCGTCTTCTCATAGACTTGGAAGCGGGCAAGGACTTGCCAAAGATTGGAATATCACATCCGATAAAGAGTGTTATTCTACTTTGGGCTTGTTTTACCAAAAGAGAAGACCTTCTGTCAGAACTTCTGAGGCAAGGGGCTCAGTTAGATTACACGTTGCCCGGTGAAGGCTTCTCCTGCCTCCATTTGGCGGCGTTCAGTGGTTGTATAAAATGCGTGAGATTCCTAATAAATCAAGGATGCGATATTAATTTGAATGTAGAAAAATATTCGCCCATTCATTATGCTGTTCTTGGTAATTCGGCGGAAGCTATGAAGATTCTCTTAGGATCTGGAGCAAAACTAGAAGATTCTATGCTCCATTCAGCTGTTCGAGCTAACGCTTTAGAATGTCTTAGAATCCTACTAGCTAGAGGTTGCAGTCCTAATACTATAGATCAATCTGGCTTTGCTCCATTACACATAGCCGCTGATAGGGGTCTTCCACAAGCACTTAAAATACTTCTCAATTCGCCTAAATTAGATGTGAACATACAGACACGTGATAAAGCTAACACAGCTCTTCACCTCTCAGCAGAGAGTGCTAATGTAGAATGTGTAAATATGCTTCTTGAAAAAGGTGCTAGCGTCTTAAAAAAAAATAATAAGGGACAAATTCCTCTGCATTTAGCAAGCCGTTCTCAGTGTGTTGAATGTTTAGACCATTTAATAAAAATGGGTAGTGATGTGAATGCTAGAGATAGTGATAATCGTACTCCTTTACACGCAGCAGTTGGAAAAGCCTTGCTTGACTACACCGCACTTGATGTTCTTCTGCGGTGGGGGGCTGATATCAATATACAAGATCGTTACGGGTACACTCCCTTACATATAGCAGCTGTAAATGAATTATCACACATTGTTGATACTCTAATTATGGCAGGTGCTGATGTAAGTGCAAGAACTAGAGGTGGTCTCTCAGCCCTTAGCATTATGTCTAGGAAAACTCCAGGTTCTCTAGCCACTATCAACAAGAAATTGGACGCATCTCTATCTATAAATGACCCTGAACATACTAATCGAGAGTTAGAATTGAAATTAGATTTTCGTTACCTTCTACAGCATACATCTGGAGGAGAGGTTGGATTTTTGAAAACACTTATTGATGAAGGTCAGAAGGACCTTCTTGAACATCCTCTTTGTAGTGCTTTCCTATATATAAAGTGGCAAAAAATAAGAGTATTTTACTTTTCTAGACTTTTATTAACTGGGATATTTGTACTTTTACTTACATTGTATGTTATGACTGCCTTGGCTCACAATTGTTACAATGCTGCAAAAGCAAAGCAGAATGTCACTTCTTTCTTAAATGATAGCAGTGATTTTGTATTTTGTCAAAATAATTCAGTGTTAGGTGATATTGTTATGAATCATCCATCAACAGTAGAGTATATTTGGTACAGTTTGTTGGTGATATGCATAGGTGAAATACTTCGCAAGATTCTAGGAATATCTGGTTATTCATCTTTACATCAGTATGTGTTTCAGTGGGCCAATTTCATAGAATGGTTTACCATTATTAGTGTTTTTGCTAGTTCTTTTATTTACACAGGAAGGACTTACGTTTGGCAGAATCACATCGGTGCTTTTTCGGTTCTTTGTGGCTGGACTAATCTCATGGTTATGATAGGTCAACTTCCTGTTTTTGGAACATATGTTGCTATGTTTACCAAAGTGCTAGTGGAATTTGCTAAACTGTTTGCAGCATATGCATGTTTAATTATAGGGTTTACCATAAGTTTTTATGTTATATTCCCTACTGCCCCTGATTTCAAAAATCCTTTTGTTGGGTTTGTGAAAGTTTTGGTTATGATGACAGGGGAACTGGATATGGATTTGTTAGACTCTAAAAATGTCCATGATCCTTTTCCACTAACTATCAGTGCACAGATTATTTTTGTTCTATTTATTTTGTTTGTCACTATAGTACTGATGAATTTACTTGTTGGTATAGCAGTCCAAGATATTCAAGGCCTTAGCCGGACTGCAGGATTAAGCAAGCTTGTGAGGCAGACAGAATTAATATCGTTTTTAGAACTTTCTTTACTTACTGGGTTTCTGCCATCAGGAGTTATAAAAGTTGTAAGGAAAGTTGCACTTGTAGCTCCTCAAGCTTATAGAGTCGTTCTTCATGTACGGCCATTAAATCCGAGGGAGACTAGGTTACCTCCTGAAGTCATGCAACAGGCTATGACTGTAGCTAGAAAACAAAGACAGTCATGTCTCAGTCCCTCTCAGCGCATGGCTAAAGTATCAACTGATCAACTTTCTCAACGTCTCGGTATAATAGAGGCTCTACTTGAGAAACAATCTTCCCTTATCAACAGTGTCATTCTTACGCTCAACAAACCAGAAACTACGACTTCTTAACCTTAATTAGACTTAACTATGTGATTCTATATCTAGTCTATTGTGCTGTGATAGATATTGTTCCCACTGGAGCTAACGGGACTTTTAGGACGTGTCGATATTGAAGCTACTGTCAGTGGTGGAGGTGAAACTGGACAAGCTGGTGCTGTACGATGGGGCATATCATGGGGACTTAGGTCCTTTGTTTCTTCAGACATGGTTGAAACTATGCGACTAGGTAAGCATTACTTCTCTTATTTTTACTGAATATTTAGCTTTGTTTAAATTGTTAGCACTTCAGGAAAACTTTTAATAATATTATTATAGTCCAGTCGACAGGTATTAAAAATAAGGGTCTACCTTGCAAAAGGTCATAAGTTGAAAATTAGTTGAAAACCCAAGTTTTCGACCTCCTAGACCCTGTGCAAACCCAAAGGGGGGTCAAAATACGCGAAATTTTAGTGTTTTTACTAGTTTTTTCTTTATAACTCTTTACCTATATGTCCTGAAAAAAAGTGTTCGTATCTTTCTTGTAGAGCACTAAATTTGCAACAATTTTTATACACCACATTTTTCCTAAACCCTATACTTTCCGAAATATAGAGCTTCAAAGATGCAATATTTTTTTAATAACTACAAAACCCAAGTGGTGGAGGTTTGTGGTGGTTATTTGTACTTCAATAGGTAGAATATACCCAAAAAAAACCAGTGTGAGGCGGATGGATAACAAATAATTGTAAGATAAAAAGAACTTTTTATATACTACGTTTTTAAATTTTCTTAAACCGAGCCATCGATGTATTTGAAATAATATATAATCGATATAATTCCTGTTTTGCTGTCATTATTTGTCTCTTATTTATAAAAATCATAAATTTGAAACCTGTCAAAATGAAGATTCCAAATATTATGGGATATGACAAGACAAATAAAATAACTTGCGGATTTTTTCCGAACTAACTTTTAATTCAGTAAATTTGCTGAAAACGAATTAAATTCTGCTGAAAAATGACTAAAAGTATTAAAATAATGCATTGTCATCGTGTTCTGAGCTGTTCTGAAAGTTTCAAATGTCTAGCTACTTGGGATGTTAGTTAAAATTCGATTGCAAGATTTGTACCGGACAAACAAACAAACAAGAAACCAAGTTAATAAAAACCTTTCGTCCTCAGAAAAGATGTTATTTTTGATATTTTCAAAAAAATATTGCATCTTTGAAGCTCGGAAAATATATTAGAATTCGGAAAATAAGGGTTTTAGAAAAAATGTGAAATATAAAAATTGTTGCAAATTTAGTGCTCTACAAGAAAGGATGAACGAAATTTAGTTTATTGTTGGTTAGTGGCGGTTAGTATTGGTAACTAGTGCTTAGTAGTTGTGGTTAGTGGCGGATATTTGTACTTCCTTAGATAGAACATACCCAAAAAAAACTAACTGGGAGGAATGGGATAACAAAAATAGACCTCATTCATCCTCAGGAAAGATATTATTTTTCATATTTTCAAAATATATTGCATCTTCGAAGCTCTATATCTCGGAAAGTATAGGGTTTAGGAAAAATGTGGTACATAAAAATTGTTGCAAATTTAGTGCTCTACGAGAAAGATACGAAAACTTTTTTTTCAGGATATATAGGTAAAGAGTTATAAAGAAAAAACTCAAAAATAATTAAAATAAAAATACCATTTTTCAAAACTGGTCTTATTTTCAACTNAACATGTATGCCAAATTTCGTCAAAATCGGCCCTGCAGTTTAGGCTCTAGGCGTCTACACAGACGACAGACAAACATTTTTTTAAAAACCACTTTTTGGACTCAGGGGACCTCAAAACGTGTAAATCCATCAAAATCGAATTTTCGCGCCATCACAATACTTTCTCTCTATATGAGAAAGTAAAAAATTGTATGCAATTAAAACAATAATTTAAAAAACCAAATTTAAATTTAAATTATAAATTTGGCTTTCCTGCATAGGCGTATTTATTTATTGTGTGATTTTCAAAATTAGGTTTTAAATGAGAAAAAGTTTCCTACAGAATCATTTATTTCATGTATGAAACATGGCAACTAGATTTTTAAATAAAAATATAAAAGTGTAGTTTTAATACAAACATGTATGTACTATAAATTAATCAATTTTTTTAGCTCTTTTAACCGTCCTTACAAGTACTTTTTTTCATCTTAACAAATGAACTAATATCTTATTCATAAAAATCATTCACTAAAGTAAAATGAAGATATTCATTTAAAGTAAAGCTGTAGTAGAAACTCAGGGCGAAAGAATGCAGAGACATTTATTTAATTTGTTTGTTGTAAGCAAGTGTTTCTCTCACAAAAACAAGAAAAATAAATAAGATCATTTAAACAACCGCCCAGGAAAAAAGAAATAAGTGTGAAATAAATTTGTTATTATAAAGGATAAGATTCACAACATAGAGCTCTGTTTTATTATACATTTCTATTTTGGAGAACTAGAGATAAACAGTAGTGTAATGTAAACAGTCAAATTTAGTGTTATTTTCTTCTCTTAAAATGTCTTATGTAATACAATGCTGTAATGAAATCAAAATTTAAAATTAATTCTTTATTTTAATATATTATTTTTAGTTGTGAGTTGATAATATAAGTCGAATCTTCAACATTTAAGTTTTTCAAGTACATTACATACTTTTATCTTATAATTATCTAAAGAAATTATTTTAAAAAGAGGTACGTACAATAAAAACTTGTATAAAAAATTTTGTATAAAAAATTGTATGTATAAAAAATTTTGTATGACCTTTTGCAAGGTAGACCCTTATTTTTAATACCTGTCGACTGGACTATATTCCTGTAAAAAGTTTTTAATAATTAAAAAAAAAAAAAAAACGGAATGAGACAATGAGAGCTAAAAATTTTGAGATCTAGATGGTTGGGCCAACTGGGCAAACAACAATGTCACTGGTATTTTTTCCTCACATAGGTTGCTTGACCGCTCTCAACATTAACTGTTACTGTAAACCTACTATAGTGAAATTGTTATATTGTTATTGTAATTTATTTCTTTTAAATGCAAATACCACAGAAACTTTTGTTTTTATTTAAAACATTAATTACAATTTACAATTATAAACTCTACAGCTGATGAATGATTAAAAACCAGCATATTAACTTACTGGGAATTTAATAGAAATTAAAGTTTTAGATATTAATTAAATTCACAACTTGAGAGGGGGAGATATAGGTAAATAAATTTAATTTAAATGAGTGAATGTAGAATATCTATAAATTTTGACTTAAGTATAAAAAAAAAAACAGTTTGGTGGGTAAAATAACTTTGTTTCAAAAAATCGGTCAGAGACCACTCAGACAAACTTTCTCATATTAGAGTTCATAATTACTTAACCCAATATTTTCCATTTATTAGTTTTTGTGAGTACATTTAATTATTATTAAACATTTCATCAATATTTATCAAAAAATAACTTCTCCTGGGCGGGGAATCGAACCCGGGCTCTCTCCGTCCGCGTTATATGCNAAGGTACTTAATAATAATTAAAACCGCTCTTAAATTATGTATGAAAATATATCAAATATAAAATTAACTTAAATGAAAATAACAATTTACTTTATCTATTAAAAAAAAAAAATGTATAAGATGGCAAACTACTGCTGCAAGTAAATTTAGTGAGTGGCAATCCGTTTTATATAATAATATGATACACGAAGAATAATTTCAAAGCATAATTTTTAAAATTAATTTTGTCAAGTGTATCTACTATATATTTTTTTATTTTTTAAAAAATTATAATAAAATACATTATTTATATTAAATTTTGGTGTATTCGGGGCATTAATAAAGGGTTAAGAATAAAAATCAATCAAAATAAAATAATCATTAAAAACAAGGGGACATCATATATTTATATATATAAAATGGATAGTAAAATAATTTTTATAAGTAAACCCAAAATATTGAATAGGATATCAACTGTCCTAAAAACTGAACCATGATCCGTCGGAAACTGTTCAGACTTATATCTGTCTTTGCTTACACACTGGCCTTTCTATAATTACTGTTTGCCCCTTCTTTAAAGGTGAACTCTATAATATAACCATAAATATTTCAAATAACATTAATACAACTTTGTTTATATTTGCAGCTGGACTTTTAACGAGAGATTTCCGACGACGAGAGAGAAAGAAGCCAGGTCAAGCTAAAGCCAGGAGAAAATTCACTTGGAAAAAACGATAGATGTATTTAATTTGTTTTAATATATTTTTAGTTTCAATTTTGTAAGGAGTTGTATAAATTCCCTTTTCTATAGTGTAAATCTATAATTGGTAACTAAAATTCATGTTCTTACCAATATACATTTCAATGTTGTTTGTCCTCAGTCAAAAGTACAAATAAATGTTAAAAAAAAATGTAATATCAAATAATTTGGGTTTGTTGTATTTACAAGAAAATGATGAAAATCTATCTCCTGGTTTCACCAGATTTCTCCCTCTCTTTAAATTTTGTTACTTATATGTTTCATTAGTTGTGTTTTATTTTTATTAAATTTCTTAATGTAGAGTACTTATTCTTTATTTCAATGTTTGCTCTCACGTACCTGTTATAGTTATAAAATGTATTACTTTAGTGGCCTTTAAATCAAGATATTAAAGATAATTTTACTTGAACAAAAATCCTTGGAAAAATTTCCACCTTAGAGGTCATTGCCCTCTTAAATATAATTTTCAAGGGTGGAAATCACTGAGGATATAAGAATTTAAAGTGTCAAATTGAATTCTGCTCTGATACTAAGAATTTGCTCTAATACTAAGAATTTCTAGTCTTGTGCTACTGACTATCAGTTGCTTCGTTGCTCATTCACATTAAATTTAAAGGCCTAGTTGCTACTATCATCCAGCAGACTCATCACAGGTAAATTCTGATATTGACATGACTCTAAAGCCTAGTCCACACTAGCAGACACGTTGCTCAACAGGTCTATAGACGTCTTCTGAGACCGTCTATTGTCCAGGTCTAGCATTCACACTGTAAACACGTTACGCAATGAGTCCACCGTTGCACCGTGTCTACCATTTTGAATAGAAAACCATAGCCATTCGATTTTTGGTCTAGCAACGAGACCGTAGACTCTGATTGTGTAGCCCATGTCTACCCAATGTCTATAGACAATTTGCTAGATACCAGCTCTGAGACCAGAATCACGCAACATGTCTACTGGTGTGGACTAGCCTTATTGCTAGCTCAAAACAATCAGAAGGATGAAGCCCAGGTGTTAATAAATGAATAAAAAGCATTATTATCCCTAATCAACTAACTATGAAGGATATTATGTCTATACAATATGAAGTATGTAAAATCTATGTCTATCCAGATCTGGAGGATTTCAAGCAAAAATCTATTTAGGGAAGGCTTGCACCTAATAGTGGGTTGGGAATGATGAAATATTTATTTCTGAGCAATAGGACTTGGGAATCTAATCCATTATTCATTAATTCTATTTAAAAGGATTTTAATTTAAATATAGGATTAAGTTTCATACATAAAGAATATAAGTTTTTTTTTTTTGCCATTGTGTGCTTTGCATCATCATAGCATATCATCATTGTATAGCACGATACATGATTTAATAAAAAAATATGACTTGTTTCTGCTGTTTATTACTGCAGCTAATTTTGAGTCCACATTTTATTCCTCGATTAAACTTAATTGACTTTTTATCAATTAAACATTTTTATTATGATGATACAAAAATAGGTATAATGGGACTAACACAATATATGAGAATAATTTATGAAAAAAAAACAACATATAATTCAATCAAAATCAAATTATGTTCCTTAAAGTTATAATATTTTAGTATTTGAGGTAACTATTTATAGCTTACAAATTGAGTTCTTTTATAATATAAAATTTACATATTCATTGCTTTAAAGTTGGAGATGACAATTAGTCTTAAACAAAATTATATGTATTTAAGTCTGAAATAATAAAAAAACAAGTGCAATGTAGTATAGTAAAGTAAGACCTCGTCTTTATTCTATACCAACTTTTTGGTGGACATGTGGTGTAGGATCCCCTTTCAAACAAACTTGTATCATGTGTGGAACACCCTAGTATAAGCCTCTTATTTCTAGGTCCATTCGGTATCACTAATGTAGAGTGATAAAAAAACAACATTAAGAGTGAGTTGAAGGGCTTGTTCCTCAGCAGGGCTACAATCTGGTGTGGGCCTTGGCTTTTCACAGAACTTTTTCCTGTCCCAAGCGTTTTACTTCCACCCTCTTAATCCTTTCATTCTCAGATCTTTCTCTACCTGATACAGCTATGTCCTTGATCTACCTCTCTTTCTTATACCTTGTAATTCTTTTTCTCTTAGGGATGAACTCCCTCTTAGGTTAGATGGACTTTTTTTACCTGGAAGGTTCTAGGAAACCTTTCTAATTTATATGTTATCTTCTCATAATTTTCCTTTTATATACCTGGAAAGAATTCTCTGAGCCACTATTTATTGTCCTCATTCAAATCCATAGGTTACCTCTTACTGTGGATCGAACTATGAGTTTATTTGGAGTTAAACGAAGATCTGAACAGCTTTGATGGGGGAAGAAATATTTATTTCCTCTCTGCAGGTTGTCACAGAATAACTATTCCTAATTTTTCAAAATGGTAAAAGACAAATAAAAATTTTATATTAATAAACTAAAAATTATAAAACACGTTGAAAACACCTTTTTAAGTTGATTTGTTACTACCGTGGTTTCGACCTCTCTTAAGGTCATCCTCAGTCTATTTATAAATTTACCAAATCATTTTATCAGTTCAAGTTCACATGATGTTAATATACTATACTACAAATAACATAAAATCCTGATCCTAATAATCAAAGATTTTTTTATATTTGACCATCTAAATTCTTTCTCCATAAGAGAGCATTAATACTGATTTAAAAATGAACTATAATAGGCTGCAGAAAACAATTTAAAAAACTAAACACTTAACATAAATTAACTATAATAAATATTTTATATTATAACAATATGAACCTGCAATTAAACCCTCAATTCTAAGAGGTATATAAGGTAATTAACTATAAATTTCAAATTTAAATTATAAAGTAAAAATTAAAATAGAATGACTACTTAAAAGTTATTTAAAAAACAAAAATATAATAAAGGAAATTATACTTTAATTAAAGTTGAAGGTTGCATTAATAAATTATTAGTTGTTATTATGAAAGATTGGATAATCTTTTAAGATGCGATCACATCAGTAAAAAGTGAATAAGTGATCTAGTAGTGAGTGATAAAACTTACCTAGGTCAGATTTATAGTTGTATATTCTTCCTTTAAAATCTGATTTATTTTATTCATTATGTCTTATTTTTACTTATAGCCTTAAAATCTTTTAAAAATTTAACTGTGATTTTTATTGTTGTTGTTTTTGTTATTTGAATCTGTTTTATGATTTATAGTTTATTCTAGATTTTTTTTTTTAAGATGTGAAAAGCCTTAAATATACTTCTTTTCTTTGTATTTTTTTTATAACCAAGAATTTTGGTAAAATCAAAATTGTGACAATTTGTGATAGTATTAAAGGAGTGAATAGCGAGGGCAGTTGTTTGGTTTTTATTTTTAACATCATTAATGTGGTAACATACTACTTTTTAGTTTAGTTACTTTTAGTTTTTAGTTTAGTTTACTTTTTAGACTACTTTTTAGTTTCAGTTACGTTTCCCTGATGTAAGATTTGTCGCAATTTTTACAATCAATCTTATAAATTAAATTGGATCTATTATCCTTACTAATTTTGTCTCTCATATTATTGTAAAGTTGTAGCATTTTGTCATTGGGTTTGTGGGCAATAATTTAAATGTGCTCACAGTTATTTTTTCATTATTTAGGGTTCTATGTTATTAATAGTATAGTTTTATATAGTATATTAACATAATGCGAACTTATAAAATGATTTTGCAAATTTAGAAATAAGGTCAAAAAGTCTCAAGAGAATATTGAGTAATTCGATCTTTGTTATACCTTATCATAACGAATTAATAAACTAGTAACCAGAAATTCTTCAGTATTGAGATAAAATGTAATAAACCCACTGTCGCCCCAGGACTTTTCTGGTGCTATACAATAGGTCGCATTTGGCGCAAAGAAAAAGAGAGAGGAAAATCCTCATGCCGATGCCGATTCATGAAAAGATTACATCACCAATGAAAATGTTCTGTTAATATTTGGGCTTGGATCGTTGGCAATTATGTAGTGGGACAATATTTACTGCCTGCACGGTTAGATAGTCATGTGTGTAGGATTTTTTTGAAACATACTCTACCAGAATTGCTTGAAAATATCCCACTTAATATTCAAAGAGATATTGGTTTTTAGCATGATGGTACACCGGCAATTTGGATTAAATTGCTGGAATTATCTAAATGCACAATTTCTATTGTGTTTCTATTCTATAGATGGATAGGAAGAGTGGGCCAATATCTCAGCCGGTCACCAGATATGACTCTAGTTGATTTTTATATTTGGGTCATATTAATCATTGGTTTATGATGATATTCGTGAATTGGTCCAACAGAAGTTTTAACCTTCTGTGCCCATTTGTTTATTTTCAAAATATGCACATTCATGATTTATTTACAGCTATATCTTTAAGAACTCATCTGATTTTTATGAGAATTGGATGGATTGACAAAAGTAGCCTGCAGATAATTCAAGTAAATTTAAAAATTATAACTTACTTTTAAAATAAATGTAGCTAAATTAATACTTTAATTTAGGTAAAAAATCAAACAATTTGGGAGATTTAGAATGAAAGGGGGGAAAAAATTAAATAAAATTTTTTGATATTACTTGAAACTACAGTTTACTAGAAGGAGAGCCATTTGAGAGGTATCCCACAATCTCAACCTGCTGCCAAGACTTTTTTGTTACCTTCTTTTGTTGCTATTGAAGTGGAGATACTCAGATGTTTTAAAAGTCAGACTCAGACCATTCAAACTCTATTGGCCTCTTATTTTTTTTTGTGTTTTTTTTTATTAGTAATTTGTTGTGAACACTTTTTTTAATACTAAAATTAAATTATGGGCAGTTATGTATGACTTACTAGGAGACACTTATAAAAGAATTTAAAATTTAAACCTACATGTAATACTTTGGGTTCCACATTATTATGTTCTAAGAAAAAAACACTGCAGGATAAGGCCTGCTAACATCCAATCCTGCTACGCCAGCAACACATACAAGCATTACTGTTTTTGATTCTAACTCGATGTAGTTCAAAATTCACCGACAAAAAATAGGAGGTATCCACTTACCTATTTTGCTTCCGATTTCCGAGCTCATCAACTCCTAAGGTAGCGGAAGCATTGTGATGGTTCTCAAGAACGAAATTTTTTTTTTGTCTCCGATTCTAATAATTATTTTACAGAAATTCCGTTTTAGGGAATATTTTTGGTCTCGCGTTTTTTGCCAACCAATATATTTTATCACAAACTCGTAAGATTTCATTGAAGAAATTTAGATAGAAGAACATTCTGTTGTTCAAAATTCTGTTGTATTTATTTACACCTATGTCATTAAAAGTACTCCTCTGATATTTAAGAAATTTTGATTGTTTGTCGAAAGTAGTCCACAGATATTCTCATATTTATTTAAACCATCTGCGGTCAGTTAATTTAGGTAAATTGATACTTTTATTTATTTAAAAAAATGCAAAAAACAATTTTGAAAGATTTAAATAGTCTACCAATTATTGTGGCACTTAGCTTCCTTACGTCCAATAGCGTATTTTAATGATTTTTAGCTGTTACGCCCCATTATTATCCATCGTTATAAAGAGCAAAATATTTTTACGTCTCCGATTTCAAAAATTTCTTGGAAAAAATCCACATCAAACTGATTTTTTCAGTTTGAGATATGTTAGCGGACTAACATATCTCATCTAATTTATATGTTATCTTCTC
>KZ651727.1:299630-312183 GCA_001010745.2 Gerris buenoi
GTTTTCAATCCGTTTCAGGGATTTATGGTGGGGGGTCCGGGAAAATTTTGAAAATATGACCTCTTAAAACAGCGGTTTTATGCGGTCATATTTTCATAAATATGACTAAACTGTAAGTAACAACAATGACTCCTAAAGTAATTAATTAGACCCCGTATCCATTACTTGTACCCCGTACCCCTGTGTACCAAAATTTAAATTTCGAAAATTCATGCAGACAGGGATTTTTTTCCCTTGCTTTGAAGGGCAAGTGGGCAAATTTTCATCGAGATCGGATTCAAACTGTAGAGTAGTATTAAAGAAAATACATACACTGATAACCTGTAGCGTGTCTCGTATAAGGTAAATACTGCACAGATACATCATAGATTAGGAGACCCCACCCAATGGTGGTTCTCCAATAATTTAGATTACAATACTATTAGGTTCTAAGATAGTAAGAGGACTATTTCTGCTTTGAGCGTCGCATAAAATTGCCAATAATATGAAGAGGATATAGGATTAGGATGACAAGCTTAGTGGAATGATTTGTAACGAAAAGATGCAAGGATATGAATGTTGAGAACATTTAGGTTGTTATGTAGGTCGAAGGAGCATTACACATTTTTCTTAGGATTAAGTATTGCACGGATTGGATCTTGTAAGAATTTTATGGTTTGGTCGATCCCCATAGTTCGAGTCAGAATTTGTCCAAATAGGTTTATAATAATAAATAATATTATAGACAGTCAATTTGTTCATTCGACACAAAAGTTTGAGTAAAGTCTTGTACGTAAGTTTCAGGTGAGTCTTTGGTCTACGTGAAGTCCTACTATAAGTACCGCACTTAATTTAAAACTAGAGGTGGGACATCAATCAACTTATTGGTGATTACATGATTAGACCTGAGGACAAATAGCTAGCTCTTGGCTAAAGTACAAGAAACGTGACATGAACACTTTTGTATCTGTTAATGTTAAACCTAATTCGCTATTTTTTGGACCAGTTCACAATAGATTGAAGGTGTTCTTCAAGATAATCGGAGGCATGGATTTACCGAAAGGGCTGTTTTGCTATCGGTACAAGAGGATATGGATCTGGAAGCTTGTTCTGGAAGATCAGCTGTACAAATAAAGTATAAGAAGGGAGCTAGAATGCTGCCTTGTGGTATACCTGCTAGAATAGGAAGCGAATCAGAGAGACAGGAACCCAGTCGAACAATCGAAGATGGGATAATTTCTGGGAAGGATAAGTTTATCAAGGATTTGAATAAAAACTGGCTAAAGACTAATAGGTCTACAGGATGAAGATAAATGTCAGGTTTAGGAGGTTTGGGAATAATTTATATTCAGGATTTGTTTTCCATTGTGAAGGGAATCAAGTAGTTTTAAGGAATGCATTGAATATATAGATAAGAAATAGAGCTCTTTTGGGAAGGCGTTTTAGGATGTTTGTTGTTATTAGGTCATGCCCAGAGGCAACCCTTTGCTTGTAAAAAGCTATTTTCTCAGGAACTAGTCTCCCCCAGGAAAACGATTTCTGCGTGGTTAGATTTGCATTTAAATGAACTAAATTTGAGATTTTTTTTTTAATAAAATCGTCGGAACTATTTTCGTGAAATGTATATATTTTTTTACATTTTTCAGTTTTTGAGGGTAGAGCTTCCAAATTCGGGGGTAAAATTTTTCGATTTCACGACGGAGTATGATTTTTCTCAACATGAATGCCAAATTTAATCTAAATAGGCTCCACGCGTCTGTACAGACTACAGACGACCAGGAATTCCCAATTTGACTCTCTCTTATGGATACAGAATTTTAAATTGTGTTAACGACTATTGCTGGATATCAATTGTAAAAAAGTTTAAAGTTTGTAACAACGGCTGAAAAGTTGAAACGTTTCGTAATGCATTTTTGATCTAAACTCTTCGCCATAAAATAATTATATTCAGATTAATTATAAGGGTGTATCATAAATCTAAGTAAAATATGTTTTATAATTTAATTTTACATTAATCATTTAATTTGACTGTTTTATTTGAGGGCAATCGCACATGACTGCATTTTTACAATGCAAGTTTTTATTCACACGTAGTGTCCAATTACTCTTATTTGCGCATATTATTTAATGTGTATATTTTGAAGTTGGGTCTATGTAGGCATAGAGGTGGACGGGTTATTTATTTAGGAAGGTATAGAGTAAACTATTTGCTTTGACCCTTAGCGTAGGTCCCATTTTCCCCTTTTTCCTTCTTTTCCTTGCGAGATTTAAGCCGGGATGTATGGTCTGCCTCTAGTTCTTTCTTACGAACTCTATTGATTTGATTGGAAAAAAGAATGGATTCTGTTATTTGTAGGTGCAAATGCTTCACATATTGAGGAACGAATAGGCCAATAGCTAACACTATATAGACAAGACAATTTTATAGCGTCTTATAAATCTTCAATTTTGGAAAGGACAAAAATAAATGGACAAAGTAAATAACTCCATGAACTAAGAAAGAAACTATAAAAGAGGATTTAAGTTTTTTCTAGATACAACTCTCGGTCAACCTTTAGGGATAAAGAGAAGAATTAAAGGGAACTTCGTAACTAATAGTATTTTAGTAACAAAGATCCGAGTTACAGATAAAACTCGATCTTGGGCTGAACGATTTATAAAGTGAGATTAATCTAAGTCTTAAACTCTGAGTAACAACTCTCCTAGGAATTAGAAGTGGAGTCATTAGAGACGGGAGAGAGATTATTGCGAATTAGTTATTATATAAACTAACATTTTAAAACGTGTCCTAAGAACAGTCTAATCGACAACTTACTGATACAATATTGAAGTGTAAGTTCAAACCTTGCTTACAGTCCTAGTTCCTATCCTAGTTAGTTTAATTGAGAAGGAGGATAACTTAAACACCCTGTATATGTATTATGTATTGCTTCCACAAGAAATCATGATAAATAATCTGCGATTCTGCGATTAATTTGCAATCAGCAAGATCTCAGTATATTATGCTCTTAAATCGTCGGATTCTAAGCACTGGAATCTAAAAGTTACCAATTTTTTTGGGGGGTGGGGGTGAAAACAATACTTTTCCTATATACCTTCGGGGAAGGTGAGGAAAAGTAAAATATAAATTTTATGTATGTCAGTTTATTAGGAATAACATTCTAAAGGTTATGGTGTTTGTCCGTGCAAATTGGAGCAGTAGAACAGAAGTTGTCGATGGGGAGGGGGGTGTGCTGCTGGGGTGCGCGAATGACTGCTAGAGCGGTAGCGAGAAGCAAAGAGAATGCGACATGGGGCAGGTAGCCAATGGGTAGGGGAGGCCCAACCGAGAACGGGCAGGCTTGATTGCACACATCCAAAATATTCCTACCTTCCTGTTACAAGTGTAACGCTTTTTGGTGTCGTTTTTTTGTAACGCTTTTCGAGTTTGTATTAATATGCGCCAAAGTCAAGTTATGAAAATGTCAAAAAAATAATGTTCATTTTATTTTAATAGCATGACAAAGTTATCGTTATCTGTTATGAAGTTAGCTATCTAGAATTTTAAAAAAATGTTTATACCTAAGTAAATATTAAATAATGACTTTAAAATAGTAGCTATGGCTACAACAGCCTTCGAGAGGCTAGGGTATAGAAGTATTTATAATTTTTTTTTCTCCATCATCTTCTTATTATAAGAGTATTTATGCTTCGATGCCAGGTAACAACCTATTATATAAAATAATTCAATAAAATAAAGAAAGAAAGAGGGAAAGAAAAAAATATTATAAAGAGGTAATTTAATTTCATGAACTATACCTGCTAGAATAGGAAGCGAATCAGAGAGACAGGAACCCAGTCGAACAATCGAAGATGGGATAATTTCTGGGAAGGATAAGTTTATCAAGTATTTGAATAAAAACTGGCTAAAGACTAATAGGTCTACAGGATGAAGATAAATGTCAGGTTTAGGAGGTTTGGGAATAATTTATATTCAGGATTTGTTTTCCATNGTTATAAGACTAAGTATGCAAAAGATCAACTCTGTAATATAAAGAAATAAAAGGAAATCTTAGACATTTAAGTCAGAGTTTCACAAAAGGCAGTTTTCTCGTAGTAGTTGCCAAGAAACATTTTTCTTTATAAAGTTTTCTTGAAGAATAAAGAGAAGTTTTCTTCTCTTTCCGTTTCCATTTGGTTGGTTTGACGTTAAAGAGCTAAAGTTTCACAAATTTTTAAGTAAGTATAAACTAAATCTTTAACTAAAAATCAACTTAGGAAAGCCCGGTTCCTTCTCTTCGTTTCCGATGAAATAATATTTAATGACCAAAATAATTAAGGGAACTGTAATAAGATTCAAATGACTGATTAAAAGTATGGTTTATTAATTAATTTCTCGTAATAGAAAATCAATCCAGTATTACTTGGCTGCCAAATTTGTCTTTAGCTTTAAGTAAATATAAGGTTTATAACTATTTTAGATAAAAGACGTTTGTGGACTCGTCCTTCGCATTCAGAACCAATTTATCTTAATTTATCTCTTGATAATTTTCATAATTCTTCTTTAACAATGGCAGTAAGCGTTCGGGAAAGTACTTTCAATATAACGGATTGCCAACTACGCCTATTTACGAATTTCTCTATTTCGTTTATTCCTTGGCTTGGTAATTGGACATTTCTTAGGCTGACGTAAGAACCCTAACCATAAATAAATTACCACTTCACCAAATGGTTTCGTAGAGGATTAATACAGACATCACACTTTCACACTAAATATACCACTACATAATATTTGTCAATGGCTTAAAGGTGGTAACTAAAGAGGGCAAGGAATCGAAATTGTCTAATTTAATTTGTAGTAAGTAGTAAATACATCATCAATTATTTGAGTTCACAATGTATTAGGCTAAAAAAAAACATTATAGTTGAATAAAAGTAACTAGGGTGTAAATAAATTAATTAACGGTGTAGTGGAAAACATTTATTATTTTATTACTTACGATAGATACTACTTAGTAAGATATGAATACGATTATTAACAATATTACTTATAACACGGAATGTTTCGACAATTACTTCTCAGTCAATTAAAATTACCATGTATTAAATATATACATATACATATATCTATATATACATTAATACAGACATTATTTAAGAATAGTTTCATATGCATATCTTTGTGTACAATAATTATATGATGTCCATTTCAAAAAAATACAAATTAATTTTTATTCCTTTCTTAATATTTAGGACTTAATAAATTAAGAGTTTGATCATTTGCTTCTATATTATATATTATAAATATCAAGCATTAAAAATAAAAAATATTACAAATAAATTAATAAACATTTACAAATATACATTACAAACATCACAGAAGAACAATTAATAATAATAATGTGATTAAATGTAGAACAACAACAAAAAAAATAACATACATAACAAATTGGCATCCTCTTACTTAAACAGTAATCAGTGAATTTTGCACAAACATTATTTGATTACTATTATATTATTAATAGCATATCGAGGGTGTGACAGTCCCAATAAATATTTCAATCCCAATAAATATTTAAAACCAGCAATAAATATTTCCATGAATTGTTTTTCGAAAACTCGACTGTTTTTGTTGTTTAGCGATAATTTATTATTCTTGCTTTATTTGCTCAATTTGCTTCACTTAATTTTGGATATAGCATTAAATTCTCTAAATAAAATTAAAAACTATTTCTATTCGCATCTTTACGTCATGTCATTGAGAAAGCTCTTGGAATTCATTTCAAATAGGAAAATGTTTGGTAAATTTTCCCTAACTGAATCACAAAGTGGGAAATTGGAGATCAGTCCAAAGTTTGGCCCATTAAGGACTGGATCATCCTGTACATTACATTTTTTTTTAGTTAGAGGAGTGATTAGGTTAAAAAGAAATCTATACGTGAAGAAATAATTTTAATAATTGTATTAAATAATTTGAAGATTATTGTAGTGACTGATAAAGTCGGATAATAATTATTAAGACTAGGACCAGCTAAATGATTTGAGCACTTTACTTTACAGGCATATTCTTATGAATTATGAAAGAAAAATGTCGATATTTGCAGGAAGTCTCATTTCAAGTTGATCAAGGTCAAAATAAAAATCAAGAAAAATGTATTAAGTAAAAGATTTACTAATTCAGGCGTAGTTTAATAAAACAAAAATAAAAAATCGCTCCGAGACAACTCAGATTTTCTAATATACATTCATAATTATTAAGGCCACATTTTTTCATTTATTAGTTTTCGTATGTACATTTAATTATTATTGAACATTTTATCAAAATGTTTTATAAACTTAGCCTAAAGGGCATTATTTTTCTGAACATGTATGCCAAATTTCGTAAAAATCTGCCCAGTAGTTAGGCTCCACATGTCTACAAGAAAATGTTCACTGAAAAACATGATAAAAATGTTTATTACATTTTTTATATCTTATATAGTTAAAGCAGAAATAGCCTTCAATGTTGACTACTTTAGTATTACATGAAAAAATAATGTAACATTGTCATTTTATTTTAAATTTCGCTTCCAAGCTTAACCGAAGGTAGGTCCGATCGTTCCAAAAAGCGAATTTATTTTTTTTGTCTCCGATTTCAAAAATTCTAAGACAGAAATCCGTTTCAGACATTAGGGAACATATATTTAGTTCCGTGTTTGTCTGTCACTCATTTTTTGCGAACCAACATACCTTAAAAACTGCTCGGCTGATAAATGAAATTTGGCTGGTATGCCATAAATAGCCCTATGTTGATCCCATATGTATAAGTTTCAACAATCTTCCTCCAATTGTTTCTCTTTCACATGTCCACAAACATACATTTATTTACATCTATATCTTCAAAAGTACTCATCTGATTTTTTTAAAATTTAGATCGTTTATCGAAGATAGCCCGCAGATAGCCCCTGATTAAATTTAAACGTATGATCTCTTTAAATGTTGCTATATTGATACTTTAATTCATGTAAAAAACCAACTATTCTGACAGATTTGCAGCGGGAGAAAAATTAAATAAATTGACAATTATTTTTGGTTGTAAAAGCATAAAATCATTTAAGCTCAATTAAATTAATTTAATTGGAGCTACCACACTAATTGGCATAATATTTTAAACGAACAACTTGATAATGAATGTATTTTTAGGATATTTTACTAATAATTTGGATTGTCTTAACACCTCTGTCTCAGATTTTTTCGAGAGAATCTGTTTCATTTTCTTCTTTTTGCCAATTTTTACATTAAAAAGTTTGATTTAAATAATGTTAATGAAAGTTAAATTCCTTCGATTTTTAAGTGAGATGTCTTAGGCTCGATTTCCAGTGGAACCTCATTCACATATCACAAGCTTAAAATAGAGAGAATAAAATGTAATTCTAGCAAACACTATTGTTAAATTTATTGGAGAACTAAAGTAGAAAATTAAACATATTTTCTCTGAAAACATTAAGACCAAGGGGTTTAGACAATTGAAATTATTCGTAAAAAAAACTTAATATACCTTAATTAGCAAGTTATAACGTTCAAAGAATTGAAAATTAAATAACTAAATACTAAAGAACTAAAACCGTAATACTAAAGGCTATTTCTGCTTTAACTATAAAAGGTATACAAAGAGGTAATAAACTTTTTTTAAATGCTTTTTAGTGAACTTTCAGAAATATTTTTGTTTCATTAAACTACGCCTAAAGTACTGCACATTTTACTTCTAGACAATTTGTGAGAGACACCAAAGGATATGCCACGCAAGCGTGAACATAGGAACTGTTCCAACATCAGACATTACGTCATTAAGATTTTGTCTCGGGATTACGCCATGACGGTGGGCAATGTCGGGCCCCTAATGAGTCGGACGCGACGAAACGATGCAGGAATGTCTAATAAATGGCGGTAAATGGTAAATATAAAATCGAAATTGAATGGAAATGTTTGTTTTATAAGGAGATATGATCGGTGCAAATTTCAGCTCAATAGAGAAATTTTTCGATATTTAAGAATTTTTGCAGATTCAGAAAATGGGTTAATCAAGTCGCAAAGTTATGATTATACATGCAAATAATTACTTTTGCATGTTGCATCTCTCTAGCTTCAAAACTGTAGGAGTTATGAGTGACACACAGAAAGGCAAACATACAGACGGATATCCAGCTAAAAACCTCTCAAATGGTTTTAACAACACTCAAAACAGACAATTCTGTTGAAATCTTGGATTCGGATTTTTTGGGTGAAAAGAACTTTTCCTACATTCCTTGGTAGAAGATGAGGAAAATTAAAGAAGTATTTTTAATTAATACAGCACTCAGCACTTACTGGAGGATATTTGATTCCTGCTCCTTCTCTGAGTCAGAAATTCTTCTCATCAGAAAATTGAATTAAATTTTAATTAAAGGCACGCTACACGGTTACACCAGAGGCCGAGCTAACGATGGATGGGTTGATTACTTCATCTGGAATAGTCCTTTATCTCGATTACACCGTTACCGAATATAATTAAATTAAATTCTTTGTTTCAATCACTCCAAAATGGTAACAACCTTTTTTCAGGTCAAGTCAGTTTTATGGAAGCTGGATATTAGATGAAAATCGAATAACTTTGTCATCTCATATTTTAAGAAGGAATTTCTTTGCTTTCTTGGTATATACATACAAACGAGTAATTTGAGTAACTTCCAATTATCCGACTTAATAAGGGCCATTTAATTCTGGATACACAAAAAATCTGCACTCATTTACCATTGAATTGTGCATTTTAAATAAATTTATGGTACATCAAAAAAGTCGCATCTAAATTTATTTTTATCATTTTTTTGTTTTAATTGTTCCTTTTTATTTCTAAAAACTTCGGACACTTGCTTCTGAATTAAGTCAATAGTTAAAACAATTTATGTATCCCTTAGTCTAATTAACTACATACTAAGAAAAATTGATATTTACACTTCATCACATAGAAGAGTGATGTTCCTTTGTCCTAATGTTCTTTTAACTAAGGAACACANGATTTTTAAGTGAGATGTCTTAGGCTCGATTTCCAGTGGAACCTCATTCACATATCACAAGCTTAAAATAGAGAGAATAAAATGTAATTCTAGCAAACACTATTGTTAAATTTATTGGAGAACTAAAGTAGAAAATTAAACATATTTTCTCTGAAAACATTAAGACCAAGGGGTTTAGACAATTGAAATTATTCGTAAAAAAAACTTAATATACCTTAATTAGCAAGTTATAACGTTCAAAGAATTGAAAATTAAATAACTAAATACTAAAGAACTAAAACCGTAATACTAAAGGCTATTTCTGCTTTAACTATAAAAGGTATACAAAGAGGTAATAAACTTTTTTTAAATGCTTTTTAGTGAACTTTCAGAAATATTTTTGTTTCATTAAACTACGCCTAAAGTACTGCACATTTTACTTCTAGACAATTTGTGAGAGACACCAAAGGATATGCCACGCAAGCGTGAACATAGGAACTGTTCCAACATCAGACATTACGTCATTAAGATTTTGTCTCGGGATTACGCCATGACGGTGGGCAATGTCGGGCCCCTAATGAGTCGGACGCGACGAAACGATGCAGGAATGTCTGATGTTGGAACAGTTCTTATGTGTCACGCTTTCGTGGCACATCCCTTGGTGTCTCTCACAAATTGTGTAACCTATTGCAGTGTGCAAACACGGTATTAAATTGCTGTTGTGTTTTGCCACCAAGCAAATATGGCAGTATGAGAGCACGCTTGTCTCTGTTTAGTCCTATATCTAAATTTCTTGATTCGGTTTAGGTACAGATTTGGGTGGGCATCGTCGGGCTCCTGATGAGTCGGACCCGACGAAACGATGAAGGACATGGTGTAATGGCGAGCCAACATCTTAATGACGTAATGTCTGATGTTGGAACAGTTCCTATGTTCACGCTTGCGTAGCACATCCCTTGGTGTCTCTCACGTATGCCATAAATAGCCCTATGTTGATCCCATATGTATAAGTTTCAACAATCTTCCTCCAATTGTTTCTCTTTCACATGTCCACAAACATACATTTATTTACATCTATATCTTCAAAAGTACTCATCTGATTTTTTTAAAATTTAGATCGTTTATCGAAGATAGCCCGCAGATAGCCCCTGATTAAATTTAAACGTATGATCTCTTTAAATGTTGCTATATTGATACTTTAATTCATGTAAAAAACCAACTATTCTGACAGATTTGCAGCGGGAGAAAAATTAAATAAATTGACAATTATTTTTGGTTGTAAAAGCATAAAATCATTTAAGCTCAATTAAATTAATTTAATTGGAGCTACCACACTAATTGGCATAATATTTTAAACGAACAACTTGATGAAATCTTAGACATTTAAGTCAGAGTTTCACAAAAGGCAGTTTTCTCGTAGTAGTTGCCAAGAAACATTTTTCTTTATAAAGTTTTCTTGAAGAATAAAGAGAAGTTTTCTTCTCTTTCCGTTTCCATTTGGTTGGTTTGACGTTAAAGAGCTAAAGTTTCACAAATTTTTAAGTAAGTATAAACTAAATCTTTAACTAAAAATCAACTTAGGAAAGCCCGGTTCCTTCTCTTCGTTTCCGATGAAATAATATTTAATGACCAAAATAATTAAGGGAACTGTAATAAGATTCAAATGACTGATTAAAAGTATGGTTTATTAATTAATTTCTCGTAATAGAAAATCAATCCAGNTTATTTATTAATTGAGAAATATAAAGCAGATCACTATTTTACAAAACATAGATAATCAAGTAATGGGTAATGGGTAATTAAATTACTACTTCTTTTTTAAATAAATCATTTACCTAGACTGATATTATTGGCGTTAAACATTAATTTATACTGGGCAATTATTGAATAAATTTTAAATGAAAATAACTGTGCGAAATTATAAATGTTTCTACTGTGATTTATACATATAATAAAGTACAAAAGTTTGCACAATCAACCTCAATGTAGGTAAATGATTTTTATTTTAAGAGACCAGGATATGGTTACTCACAGCTCTTGTGTTAAAAAATTACTAAGATATATTTGTTTTATTCTGTTTCTCTTTGAAGAAAAAAGTCTTTAATTACAGTGAGGAATATATATAGTTATATACATATATTTTTTTTAAAGTAAATGAGCCGTCTTCCCAACTCTCTTAGTGATTTTTATTTTTTTTTTTACATCGTCAAAAAGTAAACAAGCATGGAAGCTTTTTTGTAGATAGATTTTTATGCACAGGTAATATATTATTATTTACTTAAATTGTGCAAGCTGAAGCAGTGAATGTAAGTTACAGGTACAACTTAAGAGAATGTGCTCTTAGAATACCAAATTAATTGGACTCTTTGTTGCGAACGTTTCTTATTTATTTTTGTGTGGAGAAGTATTAACATTAAAGCTATTTTAGTTCGTCGAAAATAACTTTATTAAAAAATATTTAATAAGATTAGCTCTTCATAATATTATTTACATGACTTCTTAATAAATCCAATAGATGTTAAAGGAATGCGGCACAGAGCACAGCCCTTTCTGGAGGTAAGCGCGAGGTAATCAAGGACAAGAGTCTAGAACTTTTTCTCGACCCAGTTCTTGAGGCGCCCGCATAGCTCCTCCAGAGATCTTGAGTGTTATTGATCAACAGAAGTCGTGATTTTGTGGCCTTTGTCGACCCAAGACATGAGCCTACCTCGGAGTTCTTCAAGAGATTTCGATTTGGCTTTGTTGATCCTTTTGTATTTGACATCTTTCGGTTTGGTGACGGAGCGATGGTTTGACATGACTCGGTTGTAAGCAGCGAGAGGAGGCGGATCGAGATGCTCAAAACTGCCGCCAATCTGTCTTAGTTTGGAAGCGTTGGAGATCTCGTGGAGGGAATGAGAAGATTGAGGTGTGGTCGAATTTGCATCAGCATCAGGATCCTCTTCAACACTGTAAACAGTTTCTAATACTTCCGGTCTGCGGAGAAACATACCAGAAGAACGTCTGAGTAGTGCATACTTAGCGTCGGACACGCTTCGAGCCACACCAACCCATGCTCCGCTTGGTACCCCGTCTTCGTCCTCCATAATAACAGCGCTGTCGCTGTCATTAAGGGAATCAAGGTTAGTGCAAGGTTCTTCCACTAGCCCTGCTTCTTTTAGTTTAGTTTGCAATTCCCTGATGGTTCTCAGCTGTTTCGCTATGACCACCTCTCTTTGGGAAAGCATCAGACTTATCTCCCGCTGCTTCCTCGATAAACGCGCTTCGAATAGCAGCAACTGGGAAGAGACTTTTCTGAGCTGTTCCTTCCTTTCTTTGTTCATCCTGTTGATTAAGTCCTCCTAAAAGAAATAAACAAATTAATTAGTCCAATCTTATTTATAATTAAAATATTCTTTGTTTCAATCACTCCAAAATGGTAACAACCTTTTTTCAGGTCAAGTCAGTTTTATGGAAGGTGGATATTAGATGAAAATCGAATAACTTTGTCATCTCATATTTTAAGAAGGAATTTCTTTGCTTTCTTGGTTTGATTTTGTAAAATTGAAAGAAAAAAAAACTCATGCTGTTTAATTTTTTTTTTT
>KZ651727.1:333989-350121 GCA_001010745.2 Gerris buenoi
GGATTACAAAGGATCAGAATTACACACTCGATCAATTTGAAACAGAGGGATAACAATATTATAGCGTCGAACCAAATACAACATAGCGAATGATGTTCATGATTTCAAACGTATATAAATGTAGTTTTATTTATCATACAAAGAACTAAAATGGATAAATTTTAAGAAAAACTCAAAAAGTTTCATCACAGGTACTTAGAATAAATATAAATTTTCGTAGATTTTACGGGTAAAACTTTCCCTTGCCTTTTCTACAAGTTCGTTGCTCGCTGACGTTCTTTCAGTTGATATCAATGCAGCCATTTCTCTTAAAATTCAAGTAACATTTGCGAAAGAATAATTTCTAGGAGGAGCTTAATTAAATCTGGTTCTAAAGTGACGTTACGCACTAATAACTGATTCGTAAATGTGATAATCCAACACACAAAATGCTTTCCTGTCTTCAAATTCAGCCATTACACAACACTGACGACAATTGACTTAACAAACACCCAACTTTATGAGTTTTTCTTTCCAGTGGTACCAGCTGAAGTGATCTTAAAACATATTAATCTAGCAATATTTTAAATCGAAATCAGGAGCGTCATTTGTAATAACCCTATATAAAGAAGTTGCGTTTCAAGACGCGTTCAAATAAATTGAAACCCAGAATTCATTACCTCTTTCGTTTTTTTGAACGATTGAATTGGAGATTAAGTTTATTTAAAGAAAATATAATGGCGTTTTTACATTATAATTTTATTTAAAGAAACAAAAAAGAGAGAGTTTCGTTTTCTTTGAACTGCTTAAATTATCTCTTTTTAAATTAGCTATCTGTTTTAACTCGTGTACCTACCCTTATTCCTCACTCAAATCAGATTACGAAGGAAAACTGATTCTTTCTAAAAGAAATATTTTGAGAATAAAATCTTCTTCACAGACCTCAACTTTAGAATATTATTCCATTTCAAACATAGTAACTCCTTTAACATGATCAAGTAAGTGATAAATATTACTAATTCAATGTTTTATCAACCTAGTTCAGTATGCCAACTTATATTTTCAATTCTTGGTCTTCTTACAAGGAGACGCTTGAAAATTGTGCAAGCTTAAGACGTCTGACTGTGTGTTTATAATTAAACAGTCCTTAGTCAATAATCTAAATGGAACTTATTTATTATTTTTTTTTTAAAAATACTATTATCTAAGGTAATAAATAGGAGCCTACCAATTTTTATAATTTGAAGTAATCTAAGAAAGCAAGGTATGCCGTTGATTTTAATTAAATTTTATAAATATATAACGCTAAAACTGACTAGGGTCTATGGCCAGGTGCGTCAAGTTATGCGACAGATGGAAGATAGACTCTACGTCATCTGTACAACCTTTAGCCACAGGGATAAACGAGTCATCCTTCCAAAAGGTACCACCATGAAACCTTATGACTGCCATGATTGCTGATATCTGCCTTTTCATTTTTAATAAAAAATATTCTAAAGGTACCTATAGTCAGTGCGATTTGTTACGTACAACTAAGTTAATTAACTAGAAAATAAACGAAAAACAGGTTTGACTTATTAATTTTCATGGAAATACCATAATCAAAGGACAGTATAGCCCTCAAAAATATAGTCCTACAAATCTTAGGACAGATTCAAACTAATGTTGGTAACTAAGTCCTTCAACACGCCCACGCCCATATAGCTCAACAGGTTTAGTCACGCCCACAAAAATCTACGGCGTTTAGATTCAATCAACAGGTATGTTGAAGCAGATATAAGTGGTTGGAAGACCAGCCCACAGAGACATGTAGAGACATGTTGGGCAACTGACCAAGTTGTACAACAAATCGCATCGAGTGCGGAGCCATTAAGCAACTGTTCTATATTGTGACAATACTTGACAGCATGTTTCTTTATTATTTTATATTATTTGTCAGTGAAATTCCTATAAATTTGTGGAATGATAATGTCAATGTAATTCTTATTGACTGAAGATACAATTCAAGAATCACTCTCAATTACTCCCAAGGTTCATAAAAAAGAAACCTCCAGGAGTTTGGATCCCCTTAAAACAAAAAGGAAAAGTAGGGGTTAATAAATGTAATAGTAATAACAACATAAACAACTAATGGATTTTCATTCGATATTGCCTTTAAAAAAATACTTAAATTCAACAAACTATTTTTAAAGGCGTAAGAACTTTTATTAATTTAAGAAAATGTTGCAATGTAGGTACACTTTAAAGTATGTCCTAGATAAAAAGACTTGTTATTTCTTCTTTTGGAAAAAAATTAAGTTACGAAATAAATTTAAATTTTAAATTTACAGTTTAAATAAAGCAAAATAATTATTTCGATGTTACTTGGCAGAATTTTATAAAGCTATGAAATTAAAAAGGTAAATATTATATTAGGAATATAACAAATACATAAAAGTTTTAATAGCTGTATGAAATAAAAAATAGATATTTATGTATTATATTAAACATATCTATAATTATAAGTCCAAACAAATATTTCCTATAAGTAAAAAAAATGTTGATTTTTTTTATACATATTCTTTGATTCTACAATCTATTCTTACTTGTTCGACCTATCTTGAAGCATTTTATTTATTTTTTTTACTACGTTTTTATTAGCTTGCTTTCTTGTTTGTTTCTCCAGAACAAATCTTGCAATCGATTTTTAACTAACTTCCCGAGTAGCTACACATTTGAAACTTTTAGAATAGGTCATAACACGATGACAATGCATTATTTTAATACTTTTAGCCATATTCTAGCAATATTTAATTCGTTTTCAGCAAATTTTGCTGTATGGAAAGTTAGTTCGGAAAAAAATCCGCAAGTTAGTTTATTTGCTTTGACATATCCAACATTTATGATCTTCATTTTGACAGGTTTCAAATTTATGATTTATGACAGAAAATTTAAAAACGTAGTATATAAAAAGTTCTTTTTATCTTGCAATTATTAATGAGTAACATAAAAAAAAAACATTTAAAACAGGTGGGCCAATATTGCAATATTCAGGTTACCTAAACTATATTCAAGGTCACTTCAACTCCTGTAATTACGTCTATTTATTGAGGTTTTAGATCGGTGAAACTATCCTCGCTTGGGTGGTTTATATTAACATACAATTTATATCCGTTATGTTAAATAAAAAGTTAAAATTTATTGTATTAGCTGATATATCAGTAGGAACACTATTAAAATCAAGGACATACTTTCTGAACCCAATTTAAATGTTTGTCCCTACATTTAACTTGAGATTATATGCACCTTTTGCTGAATAAAAAATGTTTCATTGTATTCAATACTGTATTCAAGAATGTTGTTAAAACATGTTGTTAATTGTCACTACAGATAAGATGGTACTGATGCTGACCTGGTGTTTGACTCTCCTTCTCCATGCTAATATCTGATATGCTTGTGCCCTGTGCCGCTCTCTAAGATCCCTTATAATCTTCCTTGCCTCCTCCAGGCTAGAGACCCCTTCTTCTCCTTCTTCACTACTGCTACCACTAGAACAGAAAAAAAGTTTATTAGAAAATGTAATAAGAATTCGGTCACTTTAAGGTGGAGTGTCAATGCTATGACTCAATCGACTCTTGCCACGCGGCCCTCTTAATAATTTCGACTCTGATCCGCATATACAACTTAAAATCAAATTTCCAGTAGCTTCGGAAACATCATGGAGGTAACCTCGAAGTTATTATCGTCTCTTCTTGAAGAAGTGGAAGAAGAAGAGCTACTAATTGTAATCAGGAAAAAGACAAAAACATTTCCAACCGCGACGGCTGCAACGACTAGACTGCTCGAGTAGGTTGTTGAGTGGTACGAACTCTGAGCCGCCACTCAAGAGCCTCTTCAGTTGCGTGGACACAGCCACCAAGATGGTAGAATAGAATTTCATAGTATAGAATAGTAGAATTCATAGAATAGAATAGTATTTCATTTTTCATCTTGAACAGCGCGTCATTGGATTGGGTTTCATTAATTAATTTTGAGCCTCGAAGATGCAGCGGCGCGGTTAGAGTCATTTCTATCGCTACATTAACACTACACCTTTAGTGGAGCTATAGGTATAGGTATTGCGTGGCTCTATCATTGAATCGAGCGTAATTCAATAAATTCATATTGAATATTAATAAAATAGTTAATCATATTATAGTTGTAGAGGGTAGTGTACTGCAGGGAAAGTGCAATGCCTACAGCTCCATTTCAACTATTATTTAAATAATAAACCTTAAGTTTATTGCCACCTTCTATATATGCATTAATAGTGTTTTTTCAGTGGTGGAAAATATAGGATGGATAAAGTAGGTGTAGAAAAAACAAATATATGTTTCTAGGAAACGTTTCGACCCTAAATAATCGACCCTAAAATAGACTGATGATGACCTTATTTAGGTTCGAAACGTTTACTACAAACTTATAATTGTTTTTTCTACAACTACTTTATCCATCAATCCATCCACTGAAAAATCACTATTAATTCAACTATTATTATATGTATCATTTCACAACACAAACACTTATGCTTGTATAAAGTTAAAATTTTACATGCCAGTTTTAAAGGTTTTAGTAAAATCGTTAAGTTGAACGTAAGCTTTTGGTATAAGTGTTTTTTTAATACGTTTAGATTCGATTTAAAGGATTTAGCAATCAATTCATAGCGGTGTCGCTGTTGCCATGACTGAAGACAATCTGTTGGAAAAAAATGTTTGTCTCATCGAATATCTGAAGGTAGAGTCTATTTCCGCGTTCGAACGCTTTAGAAAATGCTAGCCAGAGCATTGGTAAAAGGAACATGTATACAAAATTTCAACTAAATCGGTAAATTTTTACTCAAGTTACCGACACATGCGTGAAAGTTACTGACAGGTAGACGAACAGGCATACAGAGTTATTTTGTTAAATTCCAAGAACCAAGCATCACAACTTGAATCCTAGACCTATTGATTCTTAGTCAAATATAAGTTAAAAGAAGATTTTGTATGATGAAAAAGTAGTCGGATTTCCTGTCCCTTAGTATTTCTGAGGCAAGCGAGAAAAACAGATTCCTATTCAGATACAAATCCGATTTAGAGGTAAAAAGCCGTGACTTTTCTTGCTACTTTTCTCAAGACCTTGGGAAAAAAGCAAGGAAAAATCAAAATCATTGAGAATGAATGCATCAGAAAAAAACAGGTTCTAAAACCAAATATACCTTCCTCATGCGGTTGTGATGGAAAATTCGTGTGAGTGTACTGATTTAAATTCTCTTAACTTACGGAATTACAATTCTGATATAGAAATTTAGTCGGAAAGAGATGTGCCAAATTCAATTCCTTCTACCTAATAAAATATTCAAGAGGTGTAAGAACTCTAAGAATCAAAGGTAAATGTAAAGTTTTAAATATAACATCACAATAAAGTAAATATATATGTTTCCTCTTTTTCATTCATAAACTTATTTATTTTCCACTTGCTTTAGTTAGTTAGAAAATAGTATTATAAAATATACAACTACATCTTTGATTTACACATGACCACTTAAATGCAATAATATAAACGAATCTAATGAACAATATTTTTTACATTCTTATATACGCAGTCACACAACTCACTTAACATAGATAATTTCTGGCATTTGTTGGATATCGTTATAATTCTACCTGTAAAAATAAATTGTAGACAAATTATTTGTTTTCATTTCTAAAATGTGCTTTTAGCTATTTATACTATCTTAAGTTAACTTCAATACCTTTTCATCACAATACCTTGAAGACCTAATCCTAATGATAAAACAGATGAGAAGAGACGATTTATTTTACTATTATGTAGATTGTAGAGCTTCTCTGCCATTTACACATAAATTCCGCTACCAGGTAATCATAGCTGGAGAAGTCTACAATATATATCCCCCAAGTGAATGTATTTTTTTGAGTCATCCATTTACAGTGTATAATTACATTATATATTATTTAAAAATACTTTTTTTTTAATTTACAAAACCATTATTTCAGAAAGTTAGTATTTTATTTTAATGATATATATGTATTTGGCTTTTAATAACCTGAACAGTACGCTGCGCAAGAACACAAGAAAGGAAGGGTGGGAGAAAACATGCAGTGATGTCCATGACCATGAATATATTGTGGATTGAGGTCTATAGAGCCTCCTTACGCGTCAAAAACCCGTGCTTGTGGCATGATAGTAAAATATTTTAGTAAAACATGTATTCAGGAAGATACAAAAACTATTTAAATTATCCCCTAAAGTAAACAATAACACTGCTATAAAGTGATAAAGTAGAATTGCATATAAGAGTTGGATACACAAAATTGTTATGAAATATTTAAATGTCAATGAAGTAGATTTAAAAAAAAATATTAATAGCTATTATAATAGAAATATCTAGTTACCAATATAATGGCTCTTTCATATTATTACCATTGTTATATACCAAAGAAAATAAATACACATAATCTATATTATTTTATTTGTGTGTGTGTGTGTGATAAGTTCTATGGCAACAGAGTTCGATACCTTGGTTAAAGAGAGAGAGAACGGTCATAAAAGACCTTATTTTGAATGTATTTAGGTCAGAATTATCGATTAATTAACTAGGACTTAATTGTAGTGGATTATTCCACACAAATAATTACGGGAATACAAATTTGGGAAGGTAAGAAAATGATTTGATCTTATTCTACTTGATTTTTGACCAATTTGTCTACTGACGAAAAGAAATTTAGAAATTTTCTCTTACTAAATAGAACGGATATTTTACAAACATAAAAAATACAGGGAAGTACTTGCATCCAATAGTACCTACTTTTTAGGGTTTTCTGGATATTATTGAGCATATCCGTTTTCTTATAATAAAATATTTTTTGTTTTATTTCCCCACCACGCCCTTTATAAATGTAAAAAAGAAAAGAAAAAATAANTATTGTGGATTGAGGTCTATAGAGCCTCCTTGCGCGTCAAAAACCCGTGCTTGTGGCATGATAGTAAAATATTTTAGTAAAACATGTATTCAGGAAGATACAAAAACTATTTAAATTATCCCCTAAAGTAAACAATAACACTGCTATAAAGTGATAAAGTAGAATTGCATATAAGAGTTGGATACACAAAATTGTTATGAAATATTTAAATGTCAATGAAGTAGATTTAAAAAAAAATATTAATAGCTATTATAATAGAAATATCTAGTTACCAATATAATGGCTCTTTCATATTATTACCATTGTTATATACCAAAGAAAATAAATACACATAATCTATATTATTTGATTTGTGTGTGTGTGTGTGATAAGTTCTATGGCAACAGAGTTCGATACCTTGGTTAAAGAGAGAGAGAACGGTCATAAAAGACCTTATTTTCGTATTCCTTTTCAGGACATGGATGTTGTCATACAGGACAGACTTCATCGTTCACTGTGCCTATATCTATTCTCTTTGTTCAGATTCAGAAAGAGCTCATTTCGGAGGACAAAACAATACGGAAGGACAGGAAAAGTTTTGATTTTAAATGACACATTGAGAGAGGCCTGTCGCTACATAAAGAAATATATGAACTGAGAGACTTGCATTCATCAAACTGATGCCTAGTCACGCGTTCACCCTTATCTAGCGCACACCTCAGCATTGTTATGTAACCCTTCAACTCGCATCAGATGTAAATGTCGAGGGTTGCATAACAATACTATATATAGATATAGATATATAGTGTTAGTATCTTTCACCTACATGTCTTAATTCAAATCATTCAGTTTTTCATCAATTCAACAAGGGTTTGTAAATTTATATTGTTCCGAATCACAAGTAAATAAATTAATTGCCAATTTGTATTTTATACACAGATTAAAGTATAAACTTTTATTTAATTTATAAATATACAACGTTTAAAAGCATTTTGTAGATTTAAAGAAAATTATAATAATATTCCTTTCCCCTTGACATTCCTTTGACGATATCTGTAAGGTACTGTTGCCAATTAAATAAAATAATTACTATAATTTGTCTAAATTATTGTCATTTACAAAATCTAAACTAAGTAAGTGACTTTGAAGGACGCCTAAGAGCACAAGAAAAACAAACCCTCAGTGTAGTGAAGAAAGAGTTAAAAAAAAGGCCATTTGTTAAATTGTTTAACAAATTATTTGTTTAAAACTATAAAATAAACTAAATAAGTTTATAGATCAGCATTTACTGCAACAATATGCGTTTTTATAATAAGAATTTATATTTATTTATACTTGTGTTGTCACACGAGCAACACAAATTGTGTTGTCGTATCTTTTTTGTGTAGTATATGTTTAATTACTCCAAAAAAGAACCAGAAAGGTATAAAGTAGGACAGGACCTTAGCCGCACCACAAGGGACTACGGATGGGTAATTCAATTTGCTCTATCGAGCTTTATTAGGTTAGGAAAAGGTAGGTTAATAAATGATTTAATAAAGCTCAAGAAAAGAGAAGCTCCTCAGACGAACCAACCCTAACTGAAATCTCTTTATGCATTCCAGCTTCTCTCAAACCGAGTTAATAATATAAAGTTCATTGTCCAAATCCTCAAGCTCCTCCTCTGGTATGTTAAAGAAGAATTATTCTAGATTTGTAGTATTTTAAAACTTTAATAACTCGACAAAAGTTGAGCACCTGAAACATTTATTCCGGAGTTAGCTCTTGAGGAACTCAAAAACTCTCTAAACAGCTTTTCTTTCTTTTACTACGACACTAGAAGGGAGGATAAAGAAGACTCAAGGTAATTTGAAATTCAGAAGTCTCGCTACTAAAAAATAAAACATTTTCAAGTGTATTCAAAACAAAACTTTTTTTTACCCTTAAATATGAAGGGTTATTTCACTACTAACATAAACTTATGCATAATATCATGCCTAAGAAGGATAATAAATTATTAAGTTTTTTCATTAACTTATTTTCTAATTTATTTTTCTTTAGAGTAGGGATCGTTCTATGGGAGGAGGCGGTTATGTTATCATAAGACGAATATTACAACATCAAATACTATCACACCGGTAAATGTTTAAGCCTACGCGGCACACCTGATTATCATAGCAGAATCTATACACAAAATTAACAAAGTACATGATATATTACACCAATTTTGTTTTAAAAATAGGTGCACCGTCATTTTAGTCAAAAACGAAAGTATTAATATTTTCAAAGGGTAAAATTTGTAAGAAACGACCGAAATGTTTTTTCATCAGTGAAGTTTTAGACGAAGCGAAAAATATTATCTATTTAGGAGTTGGGTTCGGTCGTATAGGGATATTTGATGAAGCGACACAACAAGCTATTAATAGAAGTCGCTGCGTCTCAGGCTCATAAGGTAGGTTCACAGGAAGCGAACCTCCACGCAGGCTGATTCATCTATCTATATCTATAGCCTTCCTTTAGCGGATCCGCAAAAAGATGGTTAGAATTAAAAATAGAAACATATACAATTAGAAGAGGACTTGAAGTTGAAGGTTTCATACAGGTTTTGAAGCAGCTCCGCTAAAATAGATGGCTTGGAACCTAAATTCATTTTAAAACAATTTATTTAAAAATAAATTCTTGTATTTTAATAATATATTGTATAGGTATTATTAAATATATATTTCTAGCTATTATGATAACTGTTTGACCCCTTTTTTACTTTTTGTCCAAGTGAGAAAATCGTTGCAATATTTTTTGCATTACAAAAAACTTGCATTAATTTTTTTTGTTTTATTCTAGTTTTGTCTTTGTTATTATTCTAATTTATTGTTTAAATGATATATACATATCGCACACTTGGAAGAAAAGTGACACAACTCAAAAAATTCGATTTTTTTATTTTTTTGAAAATGGGTGTAAAAAAGCGACCTCTTTTTGGTAGAATAACGTCCTAAGCCGTTATTTTAATAGTTTTCCACTAGATAGCAGTAGTGTCATTATGGTTATCAGTGATATCAAGATTAAGTTGGCGGAACAGAGACATAACTTAGTTGTTGTCAAGTTGTCAATGAGAAAGGTAGTGCGGTGATAGTGAAAGAGTGGCACTTTTGCTGTTGAAACAATATTTCCTGTAAGGAAAGTAAACTTTTTTTACAACAATAGTGACATATTTATAAAAGTGTCAGTCTATCTTCAAAATTAGTGGTAAAAATAATAGTATTATTTTGTACTATTAGGTAATGTGTCTTTCTTAGTCTAAAATATTTTTATTTTTAAAACTATTTTTTAAATAATAACGACACTTTTGGGTATTTTTTAAATTAATAATTAAAAATTAATAGAGGTAATTAAAAATTTTATGAAATCTTAATATGTAATGAAAGTTAAAACTATAATTATTAAAATAAAATAAAAAAGTTTAAGATTATTTAAATAAATAATACAGTTTGACACGTGTAAACTTTTTAAAAACTTTAAAGTGCTCTCCTGAAAAGTTATGTTTTTTGAGTTGTGACACTCTTCTTCCAAGTGTGCGATATACCTGCTAAAGTGACCCGTGTATATTGACCACCTGGTCAATGTGACCACTTTTTCATGGTCCCCTCCATACTTTCCTGTACATTTTCTTCTGCTTATTGTGACCATCTGCCTAAGGTGACCACTTTTGGTCGGTCCCTTCGGTGGTCACATTATCCAGGTTTTACTGTATATTATTGAAATTATGTGTTATACATCGGCTTTAATAAAGGAATAATCATAAACGACAGCGTAAATTGAACTGTTTAAAAATTTTATTGTTAAATTACAAGAAAAGTTTCAACAGCGAACATTATCCCTTCAGAACATGAGATAAACAGAAGAAAATGAATCGGCTTTGACTAAACGGGGAGTAGCGTGGGGAAAACCAGCATCGACGTCTCTACGGCTTCATGAATATATTGTTATCTATATTATATAGCCCGATATAAGCGGAAGTACGCTAGTTGCGAACCCAGCTAAAGTGAGACAATATTAAGAGTCTCAAACCAATCTTTCTAAAATACGATTTACAAAAGCCTATGCAATCGGTTGGTGGCTTGTTACAACGCCGGTCCCGTTTAGTATTTTAGTTTTGAAATAGCTTGAGGCAGTTCAAAAAAAAATTTTTTTTTTCTTTGAAAGCCACTACTCCGCACCGAACAATATATAGTAAGAAGATACTGACTTGTTATTTTATCTAACAGTTCAAATAGTAAAACTGATTCTTAACTTCAACTATTACATCCATATCCACAAAGATAATAGTTTAATAAAAATATGCTTTCAACATCTTATGTACCTAGACTTAAGTCTTTCAAACTGGATATGTCTCAACTGGATATCCTAAAAAAACAAATTTTGGTATACGTCGTGGATATCATATAGAGATACTAGTCTCAGAACAGATATAGTAGAGAAGCATAAAATAACATTAGCACATGTTGCATCAAACATGGAAAAATGTTACTTCAACAACATTAAATCATGTTACAGCTTTATATATAAGTCTGAAGAGGTAACCAACTCTCTGGTGGTTACCTTGACCCCAAGTCCAAATTACTTTATGAGTGACAAAAAGTGTTAGCACAGAATCGATCTTCAGGAGAATCCAGAATTTAAATGGAATTAAATTAAATGGTTCAGAAACTCCAAAATTGGTATCTATATTTCGGTAGTATCAAAAGACCAATCTAATAAAATCTGTTATTTCTTTTTATAAATATAGTTATACATAATATATTATAATTTATTCATACCTGATTTTTATAGTGAAGTTTCCTTATAATTATCATTATAAATATCTGTAAAAATTGATACAAAATGCAGTTTTAGAATAAATGAACTTGAATAAAAATCAACATAAAAACTCCAATAATCCGAATCCACTATTATCCGAATTTCTGTGTTGAAGTATCGGCTCAATCCATAATTAATTCAGGTATTTTGAGTTCTAAAGCATGCAATTTGTCAACCAGAATATATTCTGTAGACCAAAATATAAAAGTTTTTTGTTTCTGGTCCGAAAATATTTTTTATTCAACTTCTATCTTCATATCACTGACCCCCAACGGCTTAGTAGAGTGCAAATATTTTAATTAAAAACCACATTACGCATGCGGTTGTGGTTCGCTTCTAAGCATTTCTCTCAGAGGGCTTTTCCTCAGAGTTTTTTACAACTCTGTAAAAATAATAATAATAATAAGCGACAGAAATATGCATATTCATAACAACTCAGAGTTAAACTTTTAAAAAATACACGTTAAAGTTGTTGGTCACGTTGATTTAAATCTTATACTCGGTGAAAAATGTAAAATTACGATACGTGGAAACAGTTGATGTTCAGAGTAACCAGCACGTCTAATATAATGCGCTGGTTTAGTCTAACTCCACTACAGATCAACCCTAATCCAATTCATTTTTCCTTTGTCATACTGTAAAACTCCCATTATCCGCACTTGGGACAAAAGGTCAGACCTGATAGTCAGATCTGATTAAAATAAAGAATATTAATGGGAAAACTTCAAGTAATTATTACTTAACAAACTCTAAAAATGAATTTACTTTAAAATCATGTACAAACTTAGATACTGGGCAAATGCCAGAATTAATAGTACGTATTCGAAAGAAGTCCGTCAACTTTTTCTGTAAAGTAAGGTAATTCTTTTGGAGGAGACATACGCAGGATAGAGAGGAATGGCCAGAAGTTGTAATAGCGGCCAGGTATCTCCATGAGGTGTAGCACCAAGGAGTAAGTATTGAGTTAATCGGATACGTTTACTGTATTATATATAGCAACGAGCAAATATTGTGGTCCCGTGAATATTCGAACTTTAGATTTTGAATTATTTTAGGCCACCAAAATAGGATTTTTCCAAAAGGGATTTTTTAGATAAAATCATATTATAATTAATATTCACGCTGGACAGTGCAAAAACAAAAGATCTTAATTAGAAAACAAATTTCTACTCAAAAGCATTAGGAATACTAGAATAAGGCAAGCAATAAAATATGTGATAAAATATGAGTTAATTTTAAATATTACTTGTCCAACAATAAATAGTCGAGATATAAACTTTTTTTTTTTGTAAATCATGCAGTACTAATTTATTCAGTACTAATTTATTAACGTTATTCGAAAAATTTCCGTATTCATTCCATATAGTCGTGGTTTGGGTCCTTTCAAAACTTTAATTTGTCTTTTGATTCATTACCACAATAAATATTCAACTTAGGCATTATAATTATGAAGTTAATAAACATAAAAGGTATTTGTATATAACTAATTTAACAGGGCCACTAATTAGTATATTGCTGCAAAATGAGATAAAATAATAATTAGTATTGACAGAGGTCTGGAAGGTAATAAGTTGGCCCTGTCTAACCCTTCTCAATGAATAATTACTCAGTTGGATCTAAACTACTGTCATAAATGTCCAACCTTCCTCTAAAACCCTTGCTTTTATCGTATTTATTCAAATAACTCCGAGTTTTGCGTGAAATAAATGCTTAGGACAACAGCTGTTTGGTTTAACTTTTATATTTTCAGCTTTGTATAAATGTATACTATAAAACCCGGTTATATTTACGAAATTTTTTTTAACTCAATATAAATACTGCCTACCATCCAAATTTCATCAAAATAGGACCAGTAGTTTTAAAGAGATGGCCATTCTCAAAGATGTTGAACGACAGACAGACTGATAAAAGACCAATATTCCTTGATGTCAGAAACGCATTTCTGTCTACGATTTATTTCATTCGGAGGCATAAAAATATTTTGTTCTTCAAAATTATCTAAATGTTTCTGATATACCTTCAGTAAGCTCGGATGCAAAAAATGAAATGGGTTACTGTTGGTCAGCTGGTCAACATTTTTGCGAACTACTCGTAAAAATAGCACGTGAAATATTGAATAAATATTTAATATTAGGCCATAATTAGCCCATAGTTGATCCCATATTAATTTTAATCTTCTGCGCTCATTCGTTTTTCTTCTCCATGCACACAAACATACATTTATATCTATAAATGTAACAAATCTATATCTATAACAAACACCTATATCTCAATACAAAAGTACTCATCTAATTTTTAAGAAATGTCGGTATCTTGTAAATAAATAAATTTGGTAGCCCGCGGATTGATCCACATTAATTATAAAACCCCTCAACATAAATAAATAGGTAACAAAACAATTTTGATAGATTTAAAAAAACTGCAGAAAAATTAAATATTAAAGACGCGAGGAAGCTATGGGCCACACTAATTGGCAGACCATTTTAGTTTGTTTATCGTTTGTTTATTCATTATAGGAATAAGTTTATTATAAATAGTGGTCTACGGCAATCTTGGGGGACCAAAAACAATATACGTATGCAATTCTATTATTACTTTCTGAAGGATTTATTCAGGTCGAATTGACTAAAGGTAGAACTGTCTTTAAAAGGAATCCATACGTGAAAACTCGATATAACGTTTAATTGGGGTAAGTAGAAAAAAACATTATAACGTTACAAAACGTTATATCAAAAGATACTCGTTCGATTAACATAATTAATAAAATAATTGCAAGATAAAAAGAACTTTTTATATACTACGTTTTTAAATTTTCTGTCATAAATTTGAAACCTGTCAAAATGAAGATTGTAAATGTGGGACATATCAAAACAAATAAAATAGCTTGCGGCTTTTTTCCGAACTAACTTTCCATATAGAAAAATTTGCTGAAAACGAATTAATTGTTGCTGAAAGATGGCTAAAAGTATTAAAATACTGCAATGTCATCGTGTTCTGAGCTATTCTAATAGTTTCAAATGCTACTCGGGAAGTCAATTAAAATCTATTGCAAGATTTGTACTGGAAAAACAAACAAACAAGAAAGCAAGCTAATAAAAACGTAGTAAAATAGGTATTTTGAAGATGTCATTATAAAAGTTGCCGGTAAGAAGATAGACACACTCGATTTTAACCTTGATCCACAAGCTGTATAGTTATTTGGATTTAAACTATGCTGGGTGTTTCACTTCACTGTTTTGCTTTCTGTAACAGTTATAGGCATCTTAACTATACGGAGTTCTTGTATTATGGTCAATTATATTTTACATTTTAAACCACATTTAAAAAATGAGAACAAAATCGAAGTGAAGTTTCTGATGTTCATATTAAATTTAATAAATAAAAATTTAAATAAACATTAGGTACTTCTTTATTTGCCTAAATCACAATTATTTTAAAGTAAATATCGGTTTCAGGATGTTTGCTACATTCAGTGGTTAACCATAAACAGTTTGTACTTAACCTGTTACAGAAAGGTAAGATACATTTTTATAAATTTTACGTAAGGGATTAACCTATTGATCCACAGAGTCTTTGCCCAAGGGACTACTTATTAAAAAACGGCAAATGGTGTCACCCCCATTGAAAAGAAAATCTATTGTGTCGTAACATGTCCCCTAAGGTCATTACTTTTCTTCTGGTCCGGAATATTTGTCCCCTTCTATTGGAATATAGAAATATCAAGAATATAAGCATTGTGAAAAAATAAAAATTAATGACTTGTAAAAAATAAGTCAAGTAATATTCCTAGCCTGGTTCCATTTATTTAATGATCATGTATAATGCATCGAAAAACGGTATGTAATAAAAGTATATTACTTATATGTATATATATATATGTGTGTATGTGTGTGTGAGTGTGTGTGTCTTGTTTATAAATTTATTAGTTCTACTCCTCAATCTTAAAACGAGGTAAGTTATAAAACAATGATATATTTAGCATGTCAGTAATTCAGTGATATTTAAATATAATTTTTTTATGACAAGAAAGTAAATTAAAACATAAATTAACTCATATTGTTCAGCAGATCATTATTTTATTTTAAATATTCTTATGTATGTATATTAAATGTAAAATATGAATGTAATTAGATTATATTATAAAACAACATTTATTGTAATCATAGAAATTTTCCTTATTGAATTATATTATTTGAAATCACTTACCATGATTTTAGATTTACTTTAACAACATCCTGAGAGGTAGAAATTATCACACTTTCTGCACAAAGATTAATTTTTTACTACGTTTTTATTAACTTGGTTTCTTGTTTGTTTGTTTGTTTGTCCGGTACAAATCTTGCAATCGAATTTTAACAAACATCCCGATTAGCTAGACATTTGAAACTTTCAGAACA
>KZ651727.1:350385-366494 GCA_001010745.2 Gerris buenoi
ATCTTTATCATTTGTGATTTTTATAAATAAAAGATAAACATTGAATGACAGCAAAACAGGAAAAATATCGATTATATTTTTATCGATTATATTATTTATATTATTTTAAAAATGTCAATGGCACGGTTTGGACTTGGTGTTAGGGAGATCCGTTGCACAAAGATTACCTAACATTATATATTAATTATATTATATAACAATAACAATTATATTATCAATATTACATATGATTTACAAGAAAATTTAAAAACGTAGTATATAAAAAGTTCTTTTTATCTTGTAATTATTTCAATTATATTTTAACTTTAAAGCCAATTTGTTAATCCAAAATTGTGTATTAGTATGAGTACTGTACAGGCTAAAAAAGCATAGATTGCTTTATCGTACCTTATCAAATGGTGTGAGGCTTGATTAAAATTAAAAAAAAAAAAAAAAAATCAGGTAATAAATAATCTTGATTTAGCGGATGTTAACATCGTGAAAAACAAAATCAATGCCGATTTTGTAAATTATTAGCTTCAGCGGTTTCGGAGATATCAATTTGAATGAGTGATATTTGACTTTTAAATTATAACAGAATGTTACTATATATTTTGATAAAATGTTGGAATTGCAAAGTAAATGTCAACCCGGTACGGCATCGAATTCAGTGAAGTCGCGCATATATTTTTCAAATATTTATCTCAATATTATATTTTGAGCATTTGATATAGAGTGTTTAAAGTCAGATTTATTCAAGAGATACAGTTTGCGACGTGGGAGCACTCAAGCTTTCTATTATTGTTAACGCTTGCCACCTTAATATCAGCAAAATCTTTTCACATGCAATGAAGCTGGTTGACTCACCCGATTTTTTTGTGTAAGAAAAAAAAACTTTGCAGAGGTGCAAACTTCTATTTTCAGAAAGTAAATAGAATTATAAAACTAGAACACTGGTTTCACTTTTAATATCAAGTTTTTTTTTTCTCTATAACCATAAGACCCTAACCAGTCACGTAACAGTAACAATAATTGTAAGTTAACAGACATTTCAATTAATAATTAAAAAATGTTCTGGAACTATAATGAAACTTGAGTGTTACAATCTTGATACTTTGAAGAAGTGCAATAATCATCTTTCAACTTAAAACTCTTTTTAAGTGTGTGTGTGAAATTTGTCTTCACACTTCTTTTCATGCTAGCTTTTTGCTATTCTATTAAATTAATGTAAAAAAACAACATATCTTATAGCTTACTATCAGAAGGGAAGAATTAGTGAAGAAAACAATTAATTCAACCTAAAAGTGAAATTGATCACTTAATTGCCACTCGAAAAAAACACAAATCGAATATAGGTAATGCCGAATTCGACAACTTTAGTTTTACTATCTAGATTTACTATATTAGAGTGAGTATTTTTTTAATTTAATATATGATATTTATATTATAAAATAATGTAAAGAATCATTATAATTATTTTTATAAGAGATGACTAGTTTACATGTAGAATTAAATATTGTCTCTTCAAGTAAATTGAAATGATTATTTCACAAAGAAGCTTCCATCCTTCATAAGGCCATGATCAGCATCAGTGCAACGTTCTAGTTGTACATTCAACCACCCTCTTATCGATTATAATCACATACCCGCTCAACACTAGATCGGCTTCCCCCATATCGAGAAGAAAGGATACAAGCTGGATTCATTAGAGAACTTAGAAATCATATGGAATCAATGCCAGGGTGGGGAGAGGAATGCTAACAAGGGAGGGGAAGCTTCATCAAAGACTGGTTCGATGACTCGGCAATAACTCAGTAACTCGGCAATACTCTTGCGGAAGTAGATGTTATATTTCACAATTATAAGTTCGAACTTTTTACATCAAACATTCTTAAGAAATTTAATAACAATAATTCACTTCAATGTTTTTCTATATAAAAACTTAACTCCACTGACATTTAAACAGAGTGAGTAAATAAAGAAAAACAACAAAAAATAAATAAATGTCAAAAAATTAAAAATGTAAACAAAGATCTAAAATACGCTCCTACACTACTCCCCTTCCAGTAACAATGTTACGATACTGACAAGGTTCATCGTCTACTTACTTCATTTTGTGTGTTGGAGTAGTATTTTATTTTATTTTGTTTTATTATTACTATCATCAAAATTTTCATACCCCAAAAATAAAATTACTAATTTTTCTAAGTTTAAGCAGTAGCAGTTACAATTTTACCTATTTATAAACTAAATAATACATTTAAAAAAACAAAAAAAAACATAAACTAACACACTAACTAACAAATTAACTAACACACTAATTATTATTATCATTAACACCATATCTTTGAGGAATTTGAACTGTCCTTCCAAATCTGGTGCGAACTGGTTTTCCTTTATTTAATTTGATAGCTTTCTTCGTTTTATCTGGTTCCAAAACTTGCTTAGGCAAAATCGTGGTCTGTTGTTGAGTAGTATTTGTAAGTCCTGCTTGATGTTCGTCAGGTGTTAAGATGTAGGCTGGTTTCAGTCTGTCTATAGAGATGTTTACTGGTCGTCCTTTAATTTTGATAGTGAAATATTTTTCTTTTTTCTCTAGGATCTCGAATGGTCCTTCATATGCCGGCTCTAATGGTTTTTTTACTCTATCTATTCTTACGAATACATAGTTACAGTCCTTCATGTCCTTATGTACAAACACTGTCTGTGAAGTCTTATGAACTGTTCTAATTGGTTTTAGTGAGTCCATGTAGGTTTGTAGATCGTTTACAAACGTACCTGGATCAGCTATTGGTTTGGTTGGTACGAAAAATTCTCCTGGCATTTTAATTGACTTTCCGTAAACTAATTGAGCAACCGAACTTCCTGAGTCTTCTTTAAGGGCAGAACGCATTCCCAACAAAACAGTTGGTAGGGAGTCTGTCCATTTCAGTTTATTGTGTGCCTTTAAAGCAGTTTTGAGTGTACGGTGCATCCTTTCTACTTTACCATTACTCTGTGGATGGTAGGGTGTTGTCTGATGAAGTTTTACCCCACATAGTGATGCTAAACCTTTAAAGAGTGATGATACAAATTGTCGTCCTTGGTCAGTAATTACTTGATAAGGTGTTCCAAAGCGAGCAATCCAATGACTATAGAAAGTTTTCGCAATTATTTGCGCTGTAATGTTTTCAATGGGAATTACTTCCATCCAGCCTTATAATGATTCTTATTTCGTTTGGATTTAAAACTAAAAAATAATAAGATATACAGGGAAACGCGGCCCAGCAGTAGAAATGGCGGCGTATTCTCCTGCTACTAATAAAATCAGCCGCACATCCCGACTTTACCTAATTCCACTTCTGTTAAAAGTCGTTTAATCCTAGCTTCGCTACTTTCGGTAAAAATACCAAGCAACCTATCTTTGGCTAAGGAATACTTGTTTTCTCCGTTTCCTTTTATAATATCCCAGATATTTTCTAAATATTTTGACTCTAGTTGAGCCACCAGATAATTGAATTTTGTGACGTCCTGGGTTATATTCCTGATCGAAAATTGGGCCTCAACCTGGTAAAACCATAATTCCGGTTTCTCTGGCCAAAAAGGAGGAATTTTTATACTCACCAAGCTGGCTTCTAAGTCTTCCGCAACACGTTCTGGAACCCGGGAGTGAATCCGAAAAAAACTACCAAAATCACCGTCACAAAATAACAGTCACTAAATCACCGTCATAAAATCACTGTCACGAAAAAAGCGTCACGAAATCAACCGATGACGATAGCTTGAGTAAAAGATTACTGAGTCCAGTTGAAATTTGGTAAACATGTTCATTTGACCAATGCTTAGTCTGAGTTCGTTTCTCAACGTTTCCGCCCAAGCGTTCACGCGCAACGCTCGCGTAAACGTAAGCTTCAAATTTAAAATTGGAATTTTAGGACAGGAAAAAAATCAAACTTCATCTATTTAATGAGACAAACAACTTTTATAAATATATTTTTTTAGTAAAATAAACACCGATACTGCTATGATGTGATAAAGATCGCTAAATTTATTAATGCAGACCTAAACGATTAAAATAAAGACCTTTGGATTCGTAAAGATTCTTAAAAATTTTTTTCCTATTAGCATAAGGGAAATCAAACCCATCTTTCTGCTTTGATACATTATGTTAATAATGCTAGAAAATAGAAATGTTTAATAAGCAAACCAATTATCAATACTTATATTATTAGAATATCCTAGCAAAAAGGTAAAATGCATTTCAATGAGATTGGTTCAGTTGTTTAGGCGCCGCGAGAAAATGCAAGAACATAATTATAATAGGTTAATTCATGATGTTAATAAAGACACTAAAGTCGTGTCAAAAAAATCGTTTATGCAATATCATTATCATAATTATCAGAGTGCAATTTTGTTTAATAATTACTTTTGTAGTGTCTCGTTTCACGTTCATAGATTTCTACCAGGAATATAGACATTAAACTCAGAAAGAATTTAAAAGTTTTGAATTCTGTCTCTCAATAATCTGGCACTTACTTTGTTGAGATTTAATATGAATAGTTTGACAAACTTCATAAATATTCAACATTTTTAGAATTTAAAACGTCACTCCGAACGTATAACATGTTTAGCTTATTTCTTTCAATACTCGATTTTAATCAATAAAACAATTCAGCAATGAAATACCGTGTTTACACAATGCAATAAGCTGCTACACAATTTGTATGACTGAGAGACACCAGTTCATATGTTCCACGCAAGCGTGGCACATAGGAACTGTTCCAACATCAGACATTACGTCAATAGAATGTTGGCTCGGCATTATGCTATGTCCTTAATCGTATTGTTGCGTCCGACTCATCAGGAGCCGGACGATGACGAAACACAACAGATTACTGGTGTGCCAGCCAAGCAAATATGGTGGTATGAGAGCACGCTCGTCTCTGATAAGTCCTATATCTGATCTTCTTGATCTGGTGTAGGTCCAGAGTTGGGGTGGACATCGTTGGGCCCCTGATGAGTCGGACGCGACAGGCAGGCGTAATGCCGAGCCAACATCCTATTGACGTAATGTCTGATGTTGTACAGTTCCTATATGCCACGCTTGCGCGGCACATCCCTTGGTGTCTCGTGTCTCTCAGTCATACAATAAAAAAATTATTCGTGTGGTTGATAAGTTAAAGGCGTTAGCGCTAAGAACCAATATGATCATTTACATTAGGATTCGATTCACATAAAGAGGGTTGGCCTTATATGAACTGAATTAGTTGATAAAGTGGCTAAATGTCCGTCTTAGTGTGAAAAAATATATTAAATCATATTTTTAAGCAACTACCTCATTAAAGGTAAGAAATGCTTAGCTTACCAATTATATTTACAAACACAAATCTAAATCAGCCCCAATAAAATTAATTGAAGAAAAAATCAACTGAAATAGACATCACGCCACTTTCACCGCTTTTCCGAATATCAGTTTATAGTAAGTTGCAAACTTGGCTTGGCAACTGAATTTTGGGTATAGGAAGCTGTTTAATAATTTAAACTGCCGAAGGTTGAGAAGGTTAGTGTCAGGCTGACTCAATTTACTTGGCTTTTACGATTTCATGAAACAAGGCACGGGGAGTGGTTTAGCAGGTTGGCAAAGTGAGATAAAGGAACAGAGGGAGGTGAGAACGCGAGCTAGGTCGGATGTAACAATTGAAACAGTATACGGATATTACAGTGAGAATCTTGAGACCATTGAGTTTACCCTCTTATCTCTAATGAAATGGTTTACCCCAGTTTCCAAACCTCCCCTTGAAAACCTCGCAACACAATGCATCTCGAGTATGTCTCGCTCAAATATCATACAATACCTCAATTTCAATTCCACCTGTTTAATCCTATTTATCCGCGTAAAGCCCTGAGAGAGAGTTAAGTTTCCCAATTCCCCAATAATGTTCCCTAATTAACAATTATACTCGTAAATGGAGCTTATATTGTCAAGGATCAAGTTAACATCATATCGTATACAAGAGATTATCATAATTCACCAGCATTGGCTTTTAAAATAACGAAGTTATACGACAAATCGGTTTGAAATTATGATATTTTAAATTCTTGATACATATTAGTGGCCGGGTATAATGGCCGTGTAAATAATGAACAGCATTATGATTAAATCTTAAAAATTACCAGAGAATCGGCATTCGGTTTCAAATTAATTGAAATACCATTAATCACTAATATTACTAAATCACAATATTCATTGTCATTGAATTTAATATTATTATATTAAATTATGACTAAATTTAAAAATAGACTGCCAATTAGTGTGGCACATAGCTTCCTCGCATCCTATCATGTACTTTATTGTTATATTAAAATTTACCTTATATTACTTTATAGTTATATTGTTTATTGTGTAAGAACAATTAATAGTTTTTAGCGATCACACTTCAGAGGGGTGTCGCTGTAGGTTTTACTAAAAAATTTTACTTAAAAAAAAAATGTTAGTCTCATTGAATAGATCAGGTTTGATTTTTTCCCGACCAAAAATTCTAATTTTAAGTTCACGTTTACGTGAGCGTTCCACGTGAACGCTTGGACGGATAACGTTGTCCAATGAACTGAACCTGAGCAATGGTAAAATGAACATGTATACCAAATTTCATCAACATCGGTCTACATTTACTCAAATTACCGACAGACAGACAGACACGGAACCGAAAATGTTCCCTGCGATGCCTGAAACGGATTTCTGTCTTGGAATTTTTAAAATCGGAGGCATAAAACTTTTTTGTTCTCAAAAGTGAACAGAATGTACCTACCCAGTCAATAACCCAGTCGACGAGTACATTTTAGCTTGAAAAAAGAAAAATTTTCTTTATGTATGTTGTATGTACCTAAACCCTAAGTTGAAAATACAAGTTTTTGACCTTGTGCTAACTATAGGAGACCCAAAAAAGCTATAACTTTTTGGCTTTTCTCTGTTTTTGTTCTATATCTTTTCACCTCAAGTCCCGCAAAGAAAGCATTCTTACTCTTTTAGTAGAGCAATGAATTTGCTACAATTTTTATTTTTATTAAGTTTTGTCCAAACCTTAGACTTTCCAAAGTTTCAAAGTTATGATAATAAGGATTTCGCTCAAGCACTTTGTTACCCTGACCCCCCTTAGAAAAACTACAATAACCTTCTTGTTAGAACATTAAATTTTCTATAATATTCATGCGGAAAAGTTTTTTCTAAACTTTAGACTTTTCCAAATACAGAGCCAAAAACAAACACGGGTTTTTGCTCAATAACTTTGATCATTCACTCCCTCCCCCCATGAAAAACCTAAAAGCCAACATGGATTTCATTGAATATATAATGTTCACAACACCTGGCTATTTCAAAATTCACCGCACTGAAGTATTTTGGTCTGGCATTTGGTCAGACATGACAATAGAGCAGACGCTAATGAGATCGATGAAGCTTTAATGCGGAAAGATGACTCGTGATTGTGGTGTGACTTATAGTGTACTAGCTCGATGGCCTTTGGATATGCTATACCAGCATTTACAAACAATTAGATATGTACACTGAAGTAAGTTCCCTAACTTCTGTAACATCACATTGATATTCTGCCTTCCCGTGTAAGCAGGGACAACTTTGATATTGAATAGATCCACCATTCCTCGAACGTGAGTTTAATTACCAAAGGATTCCTTTGGTATTAAAGTTAGTTACAAAAAGAAATATAGGGCATAAAGAGTTGAACTGTTATTAAGCTCAAGAAATCGGAATAGAAAGTTTCGAAATCAAACAGTTCCAATCAAAGTTTAAAAAATCTAACATAGCATTATTGGTCTTCTGTATTTTGGTGCCTACCTTAGAGCTTGGAACAACTTTATAACATTGTAATATAACTAAATTTAGTGGTATAAAAAAGTGAGGTTTTGGGGAGGGGATGGAGATGAGTTCGGGATCAAAGAATATAACACAAATTGAAAAAGAATAATTTTCTACTTTGAGACACATAGGTACATAGTAATACAATAGACTGTCTGCTCTTTCAATGTTTCCAGGTCTTACATAGAAATAACTAAAACACTGCGTCTTCAGTTTATCTGTCTTGCATTGTATTAAAGTACGTTCTAGGTGTTTTGTTGGAATATAACAAAGGGGCAAAGGAACAAATTCATTGAGTAAAACCTGCGATTGTTTCTCAAAAATGTCGAGATACGATACAAATTGGAACAGTTATTGTATACTAGAAGCTTTGTACTCGGGAAAGTATAAGGTGTGGAAAAAACTCTTCTGTATTAAAATTGTAGAAAATTTAAAGCTCCACAAAGAAGGTTATTGTGGTTTTTTAGGGGGGTCAGGGTAACTAAGTGCTTGAGCAAAAACCTTGGATTTTTTTTTGAAAAATTCTAAAAATTATCACTACTTTGAAGCATTATGCCATGGAAAGAATAAATTCATGGCTCTATGACAAGAGTAAGAATAATTTTTTGCAGGACTTGAGGGAGAAATATTACAGCGCAAAAACAGAGAAAAGTAAATAATAATAAAATAATAATAATGATAANTATCCTGAACTATCCGCACTAATTCGTGTAGCGAAATTCGGATTATAATGGGCCAATACAGGTGTTCTTGTCATCAGCTCTTTGACTTTGTTAAATGCCTCTATCTGAGGTTGGTTCCAGCTCCATTCATTTCCTTTAACTATAAGTTCCCTTAATGGTTTTGTTATGGTCGACAAATTTGGCACGAATTTTAATAAATAGTTAACCATACCTAAAAATCGACGAATCTCGCACACATTATTTGGTGGACCAAATGATTTAATTGTGTTAATTTTCGACGGGTCTGCTCGAATCCCCTCTGCAGAAATTAAATGGCCTAGAAATTTAACTTGAGTAACCCCAATTTCACATTTTTCAGCGTTTAAAGTCACTCCTTCATTTTCTAATTTCTTTAGTACTCTGTCTAGTCTTTTGTCATGTTCATCTTTCGTTCTGCCACATACCAAAATATCGTCGATGTGGTTACACACACCCTCCTCTTTTTCTAACATTTGAGCAATTATCCGCTGATAGAATTCTGGGGCTGATGAAATTCCAAAAGGTAACCTATTAAAAATGTACCTTCCGAATGGGGTTATAAAACAAGTAAATAATTTTGATTTCTCCTCAATAGGTACTTGCCAGTACCCTCGACTTGCATCCAATTTAGAAAAAAACTTTGAATTTCGAACTTTATTAAATGATTCCTCTACGGTAGGCAGAATATAGTGTGGTCTCTTAACAGCCACATTTAATCAGAAGTAAAGCGGGAAGGAAGAAACACCAGGATGTTGAGGTTCAGGAAGAGCCGAAGGAAGCAGTTGAAGTTCGACACAGTCAAACTCGACTGAAGATAGATCCACCGCCGCCTTTTGATTTTCTAAGGCCAGAGAACTGGGACTGCTGGTTATCACGCTGGGAAAGGTACAGGCGTATTAGCGGGCTACAGCGGAAATCCCACTTCTGACACCATGTAAAGCTAACGATTATTTAACTCAATATATTTATAAGATAAAACATTATTTCAATAACAAAACATTGACAGCTATCAAAACCATGACATTAATAATTCCCTAAATGTCACAGTTATGTAACTATTTGTTGTAATAATACATTAATCAATAGGGTATTATTGATATTGAAGCATACATAAGTGTATAATTTATAGAAAATAAGAGAGCAAACTACATGGAACACCGGTCTTCCGCAGCTTATCCTGTGGAGTCCGGAGTCCTAATAATGAAAGCGAAGAATACAGGTAAAATAAGATTTAAAAGTGGCAATAGGACAATGAGGAAATGTTGTGGGAGTATGCAGTAACTCTGAATCCCAGCTAGTTTACAGCTATAACGAACTAATGGCAAATGCGAAAAATTTAATTATCATATAATAATTCAAAGTCATTATAGCCCTTTACTAGTTTTAAGCATAATATATTTTTTTTTATCTGATAGCAAAAACCTTAATAAATAAATATAAATTCCCAAACACATAGGTAGCGTATGTGCGTGTGTGAGAGAGAGTGTGTATGTGTGCGAGAGAGAGAGAGAGAGAGAGAGAGAGAGAGAGAGAGTACATTATAAGTGATTTCATTGTTTCATATGATTTAATTCAGATAAAATATATTGTGTATAAAGATTTTAGGGTTTGAAAATACGAGTGTATGGTGGTGGTGGTAGTTAACAATATTGAAGATGAAAATTGTTACAATTAAAGTGATCAGTGGAAACAATAGACTCCATGCGGATTATGGATTAAGAAGAAAAACGGTGAGGATATAAAAAAACAAATATCGACCCTACCTACTTCGCCGGGGATTTGCTGTAAACCCCGAATTAGAGAGGAAGAAAAGACGAAACAAAATACAGAATGAAAAAAGTCGGACGATTATTATTTGGAACAAAGAGAAGACAGAATAGAAGAGAAGAGAGGGTTAAAGAGAAAAGAGTTGTATAAAACCTCGCAGAGAATTGCCAGCCGTAATCTTTCTGGTTAAGAAACTCTGCCTGTCTCTTGTTTCTTTCTCTCACGAACCTTCTGAAAGGGATCAGAATTCTCATTTGTCTTTTAGATGCTGTAGAAAACTCCTCATACAGAAAATAAGGTGTTCGTCTCAAAAGAATCTTATCTGTCTGTTCACAAACATATCATACATCATAATTTATAAGTCAGTAAATATAGTTGTATTAACCCATTGGCAGGCCTAGGAGTCAACGGGGTGTTAGACCACACAATTTGATAGTAAATGTTGGTTAAGATCGTAATTTATCTTTTACAGTCCGTCAAAGGATATTAAAAATAGTCACATTTCTCCTTTACCTAAATTTAATAATATACAGGGTGATTGGTGATATATGTACAAAAATAAATAGGGTGATTCTAAACATAATTGGCTACAAAAAACGTCATATAAACCATGGGCCTATTCTCAACCGTTTTCCTACAAGATCAAATTTTATGATTTTTTTAAGATCGCATACCTTTGCATATAAAAACACTTATTGCTCTAAAAGTATAAAAGGTAGAACAATATTTTTGGGTTCGTTGTTAAGCCGACAAAATTTCCTACAAGAAAATTGTAATTTTAATTTTCATAACTTCAACTTACATGACGAAAAATTTAATCAAATATAATTTTTAAGAAAAAAAAAAAAAAAAATTATTGGTTCCATAACTTGGCAAAGAACCAAGCTTAAACAAGGCGGACTTCAGGAAAAACTTCCTTATTTACTAACGTTTCGATCAATATTAATATTATTACCCATTCATACGGCGGAAAATTCAGTAAAATTCCCAGAAAGTAAAAAAGAAGCATGTTTATTGTTGCTATTTTTTACTTACAGGTGAGTAAATAATAAAAAACACATTAAAAGAAGCAAGATTGGTTTAGTATAATCATCTACCTGTCAACAATAACAGCAATAAACACGTTTCTTTTTTACTTTCAGGGACGTTTACTGAAATTTCTGCCATATGAATGGGTAATAATATGAATATTGATCGAAACGTTTGTAAATAAGGAAGTTTTTCCTGAAGTCCGCCTAGTTTNACCTTTGCTCATAAAAACACTTATTGCTCTAAAAGTATAAAAGGTAGAACAATATTTTTGGGTTCGTTGTAAAGCTGACAAAATTTCCTACAAGTTTGACAAAAAATTTTACACTTTTTTTTTTACAATTTTCTCTACAATTTTGACAAATTTTTTTACACTTTTCTTGTAGGAAATTTTGTTAGCTTTACAACGAACCCAAAAATATTGTTCTACTTTTTATACTTTTAGAGCAATAAGTGTTTTTATGAGCAAAGGTATGCGATCTAAAAAAAATCATAAAATTTGACCTTGTGAGAAAACGGTTGAGAATAGACCCATGGTTTATATGACGTTTTTTGTAGCCACTTATGTTTAGAATCACCCTATTTATTTTTGTACATATATCGCCAATCACCCTGTATACATAACATCCATAAAACGGCCGACTGTCTTGACGCAAATGTTCTTCTGAGGAACGATCGTATGACAATGACAATTTAACCTCTCAGCCCATAGGCGTTCGCTAAGAAATCGTTTTACCAAGGCCCCTTAAAAATTATTTTTTCTCTGGTAAAGGCGCTGTAATCAAAAGGCCGTAATATTACGGTCAAGAAACGTCGAGTGTCTGTCAGAAGATTATGCCGTAAAAAGTAGAAGGAAAATTGAGCCAATATATAATGGAGCTCTAATAAATCGGGAAATAAAATGTTGGATAGAGATATTTGCAATTATATTTTCTGCGAGAAAAATTCTGCCAATTAGTGTGGTACATACCTTTCTCGCGTTCTATTTCGAATACTTGAATGATTTTATTCTTTTACAACCAGACCGTTGAAATTATTCAGGGGCTATCTGCAGGCAACTTTCGACAAACTATCCAAATCAGATGAGTTCTTATTGAAAATTTCATAACATTCATCAAATTGCTTTGATTGGCAACTATTTTAATTGAGTGATACCTACTAAATCAAAGTAAATAATTTAAAACTTGAAACGAGGCAATTATAAAATCAAACCAGGTGGGAACAAAAATAACCTGCCAATTAGTGCGGCTCATAGCTTCCTCGCATCCTATCGCGAACTTTAAAGATATTTTGCTTGGTTAATTTATTTTTTTTATTTTTAATTATTCGAATAAAAGTATCTATTGTGCCAAAGGTTGAAATTAATATAGGACCTACATTGGGCTAATTGTGACCTACCATCCAAATTTCGATTAGTTTTAAATGGATTGTGGCTCACAAAAATGTTAAACGATAGAAACAAACCAAAAATCTTCCCATCTATCGAAAATTCTGTCCTGGGTTTTTTGAAAGTGGAGACATATATTTCGCTCTTTCGAGGGATCACAATGCTTCTGTTATCCTTTGTTATCTTCGGTAAGCTCGGAACCAAAAACAAACAGGAGAAATGAAAAAGACATTGAATATTTTAATAGTTATATTATTTGGTAAACAAGACGATGAAAACAGTTGTTACTCACTTAAAGGAGGTAAGAATGTAAGTAGAATGTAGTAAAAGTGCTTTGAATGGAGTATACGAGGCAGGACGGCAGGACTCAGGTGGTAGATACCAAAGAAGCTTGGTCTATATAATATATAAAGGTTCACCTTTAACTACCTTTCAGCTTACACTCTATAGAGTCACTTAAAAACATTTGCCACGCTCTTTACATCCTCTCAAACTCTTATAAAATTATCTATCATCATAAAAAAAAATTCCGGCAAAATCTTTTTTCCTTTTTTAGCATAGAATAATGTTTGATCACGTCCTCAAAGCATTTAATATTTTTAGTGGAAGTAAAGATATAAATACACTTTTTAAACGTGAAATATACATTCACTATGAATGACAACGGTTATATTTATTTTTATTTATACGGTTAAAATCAAGTAAATTTGGATAATATTAGATTAGGGATATATGTACAAAAATAAATAGGGTGATTCTAAACATCATTGGCTACAAAAAACGTCATATAAACCATGGGTCTATTCTCAACCGTTTTCCCACAAGATCATATTTTATGCTTTTTTTTAGATCGCATACCTTTGCTCATAAAAACACTTATTGCTCTAAAAGTATAATAGGTAGAACAATATTTGGGTTCGTTGTAAAGTTGACAAAATTTCCTACAAAAAAAGTATAATTTTAATTTTCATAACTTCAAATTACAAGACAAAAAATTTATAAAAATATAATTTTTTAGAAAATAATTAAAAAATTAGTTTTTTATTGGTTCCATAACTTGTCAAAGAATCAAGCTAGAACAAGGCGGACTTAAGGAAAAACTTCCTTATTTACTAACGTTTCGATCAATATTAATATTATTACCCATATGGCGGAAAATTTAGTAAACGTCCCTGAAAGTAAAAAAGAAACGTGTTTATTGCTGTTATTGTTGACAGGTGTAATTGATGAGTATACTAAACCAATCTTGCTTCCTTCAAGGTGTTTTTAATTATTTACTCACCTGTAANAATTAGTTGCTTTATCTAGTGATAAGGTCGTGTGGTTTGATATACCAGATGATTTAAAAGATTTGGATTTGCATCAAGAATTGCTGGCAAGTAGGACTGTTGTGAATAGCAAAAACTCAATTACTAAGACTATTTAAATTACTATTTAAATTAAAGACTATTGGATTACCGAGAATTAAATCGGATAGTAGTGCCGGAGCCGCAGCCGTTTCCTAGGATAGAAGATCTCGTTGTGAATGTCGGCGGATGTAACTGGTTTACTGCTTTAGACATCAATTCAGCTTTTTGGTCGATACCGGTAAGAATGAAAGATCGAAAGAAAACAGCATTTATAACGCAACAGGGTCATTGGCAATGGAAAGTACTTCCATTTGGTTTCAAGAACTCACCAGCTATATTTCAAAGAACACTAGCGAGTATATTACGTAAATATAATTTGGAAAAATGTTGTGTAAATTATATAGATGATATTTTGATCTTTTCAAAATCATTTCCTGAACATTTAATGCACTTGAAATTAGTTTTGCAAGCGATAAGTAAAGAAGGGTTTAAATTAAAATTAACTAAATGTGGGTTTGCCACACATTCGGTTAAATATCTGGGACATGTCGTTGAGAATGGAAAAGTTTATCCGATTAAAGATAATCTTATTGCAATTCAAGAATTTCCACGACCAACACGCGAAAGATAGTCCGACAATTGTTAGGGAAAATTAATTTTTATCACAAATTTATAGACCATTGTACCCAATGGTTAGCTCCATTGCACAATTTATTGAAAAAGAATGAAATATTTGTTTGGTCTGATGAATGCGAAAATTGTTTTCAGCAAATAAAAAAATATTTATGTTCTACTTCAATTTTAGCCATTTACAATAAAGATAAAGATGTAGTTATAGAAGTAGATGCAAGTCGGTTGGGTCTTGGAGCTGTGCTTAAACAAACTCAAGAGGATCGAGTTCTGCACCCGATAGCTTATTTTTCTAAGAAATTAACACCAGGACAGAAGAAGAAAGAAATAATATATTTGGAATGTTTAGCTATAAAAGAAGCGATTGTCTATTGGCAACATTATCTAATTGGCAAGACATTTATAGTAACATCTGATCATAAACCACTTGAAAATTTGAAATCTAAATCACGAACTGACGAAGCACTGGGAGACCTGATGTTGTACCTATCTCAGTGTGAATTTAAAGTAGTTTACAAAGGAGGTAAAGATAATGTAGAAGCTGACTCGTTATCAAGAAATCCGGTACTTGAAAGATTTGAAAATGAGGATGACTGTTTTTAAAGTTATCAATATGGTCCAATTAGAAGAAATAATGAATGCTCAGAAAGCAATTAAAGAGGAAATTGAAAAATCAAAGAATATTGTTCAAGACGGTGATATTAGTTATAAAATATTGAAAAACAGGAAAAGAATTTGTGTCTAAGGAATTTGGTTTATACTTAATAAGCAAAATACACAATGTTTATGGTCATATTGGTTCCTATCATATAGCTGAAAAGTTAAGACCATTCTATTATTTTCAGAATATGGATGAACTGATCATTCAGTTTTGTAGATCGTGTGAAATATGCGTAAGGAATAAATCTAGAAGCCGAAGAAAGATTGGACTATTATCGAGATTGGGACCAGCGGAATTTCCATTTCATGTTATGTCCGTAGACACAATTGGTGGATTCAGTGGAAATAGGTTAGTAAAGAGATACTTGCATTTACTGGTCGATCATTTCACACGATATGCATGGATTCTAACATCAACGAGACAGACTGCAGAAGATTATATTAAACTTATCAATTTTATTGCTGAAGATAATAAAGTTAACACATTGCTAGTAGATCAATATGGAGCTTATGGTTCGTCAAAATTTAAAGATTATTTAACAAGAAAAAAAATTAATTTGATTTATACATCAGTTGATAATCCACAGTCAAACGGATTAAATGAACGTTTAAACCAAACTCTAGTGAACAGAATCCGATGTAAATTAAACGAGGACAACAATAAGAGTCCATGGACAAAAATTGCTGAAGCTTGTGTCGATCAATATAATAATACCGTTCATAGCACTACGAGATTCTCACCCGCTTATTTACTA
>KZ651728.1:35902-61742 GCA_001010745.2 Gerris buenoi
CCACAATTATTAAAATCAAATGAATAAATTCTTATATTTATAAGTAAAATGAAGAACAATAGAAATTAAAATTATCAGAATAAAATACTATAAGAAAGTATTTAAAGAAATTAATTTTATAGAAAAGTTAGTAAAGGAAAATACAAATGAAACTTTGAAGTTACGTTATAATTAGTTACGTTTAAGTCTGTAAAGAAGAATACTTTAAAGTAGGTTTAAAAAATAGATTATAGAAAATAAAATAATTAAATATTTAAACCCGCAATACAGAGAAGAGGAGAGTGAGCCTGGATGTGGAGAGCCTGGTGGATGAGAGGGATGGAGAGAGACAGCAGCGTCTCGACGTAGTGAGTCGGTTGGAGTGAGTAGGGCAGCTTACATCACAGTGCGGTGACGTAGTCCTAAGTCAGAGCCTTCGGGACCAGTCGGACCTCGAAGGGAGTAAGAAGTATGATGTGACTCAGAAAGGTGGCAAGGGCCAGTAGCGGCACGGTTCCTTCTTGTTTCACATTCAGACACCGACTGAGGAGTAGAAGGTAGAAGGGGGTAGACAACGTAGAACGGTAGGCTGTAGGCTCACAGGTCCACTTCCTCTCAGATAATTGAATTAAATAATGAGACATCTAATTCTAGATATAATCATTTCACTCATCGTTCAAATAATAATTGAATTAGACTCGGTTAAAATGAACAAATAATGAAATTAAGGAATGGTTTCTTAGTTTTAACATTTCTTTTAGAATTGGAATTAAATACAAAATTAAAGAAAATAAAGAGCAAAGATCGCTTTAGGTAACGGCCTTAACAGTCCTATCAAAAGACAAACTATCATCAACTTAATTTTCGGTCTACTAACTAAATTTGTACTCAAGAACTTGAATATCATAGTGTGCACCATAATTGTACCATAATGGCCGCCCTCGACCGGTTTATTTTTAGCAAATGTCTATTGCCAAGCTGTGTCCCGTAGCCGAACTTAAAAAGCACCAAAAAAGAACTTAAAAGGCACTAAAAGATTAACTTCAAAAAAATTCTAGCTTGATGTTAGTCAGACACTTTTTGGTGTGCTATCTTCTGAACTATACATAGTATTAATTAGCCGGCGAGGAAGAACATTATGACGATGCCGATGCCATATTATTTGTAAAATGACTAATAATTTAATATTGTTGTTGATTGTAGGATCTTATGGAATGTAACGTACAACAATCTCTCCTATATCATTTTTGTAGAGTTTGTTTATGTTATATCTCATAAGATCCACAATCAACAGCAATATTAAATAATCGAGAGATTGCCATTCATCTACAATCACTAATCATATATATCTTATTTTGTAAATGAATTCTGATAAAATTTTATAACTATTTTTAACTAATTTTATCTGATTATCTTCCGATGATCTTAAACGTTAAGATTATCCTGATTTAATCATAAGTAGAGCTTATTTATCTTCTGATTACTCGATAAGTTTATAGATTGTATATCTGTGTTTACATTTTTCAGTAATTGTTTAGTTTGAAAAGATCCTAAAATTGATTATGTATCTGATTGGTTCGTTTTTACCTTCAGAATGCTCTCAATTACCATTTATTATTATTTTGTTTAACTTTTTTTTTTTGGTACATCTTCCTCTTCCAACATCTTTCAAACTTATGTGTCGTCAAACAACCTCAAATTTTTAGACTGCTTTTCCTCGGTACTTGTTGTTAGATGTTATGTCGGTTTGTTTGAAAAAGGTTTGTATATTTCTTTTCGAATGACTACAGGGAACAGGGAATGATCAATTTTTAAATTGCCTTTCCTAGAAATATCTTTCATTTTGTTTGCTCTCTGTAAACGCAATTGGGCTGCTTAACTTGGATTTATTTGTAAATTGTTTCATTTACCATGTAGAAGCGATTTGTGGTCGAGTTTTAACTTTGCCAGGCCTGGATACATCCAGGATCTTCCATTAGCTGCTCGTTGCCTCCATATTAAATATTGAAATTTTCTTAGGTTTATTTACGAATATTTTGATTTTTGGAAGAACACTTGAAAGTATATGAGTACATATTTGGTCATTGCAGGTTGCCATTTAAGATACAACTTCTATATTTATGTTGTTCAAGAAGAAGGTGTTTGGTTTTTACCGAACTGTTTATAAATAGTATGTATATGGTTAACAAACGTATCTTTGGTTCATAGTATAGCAGAACTTTGCAAATTTCCAAGAAGGATTCGGTCTTTGAACCCTGATTCTTTTGAAACCTGACTGTTACCAGCTCACCTCTATCTCTCCTTTTCCTTTAGACGTGCATAATATTAACTTGTACAGATAGAGTAGACCAGCATCCTTTTGATTCCGAGACTTCACCGTATTCAGAGCACATTATAACTTACGTGCACTATTGACCCGTAAACTGAAGTGACAGTAACTCGTACGTCTGATCTTTTTAACGGCTAATTCTATTTCTGCTATTAACTTTATAATAATTTTTGTCGCTATTCTACTCAACCTGATTATTTGTGAATGGCTTAACTAAATCGACGATTAAGCACTTTATAACTTCAACCAAAGGAGGGCTATCCAAATTTTACCGTAAAGTCGTGTTGTTTTAATAAAATACCTACTTTAAAAGCTGAAGATTCTTCTTAGAGAAGATGATAGCCGTTATCATATTTTGATGTTTACACATTATTGATGACTAATGTATTGGTGTCTATTATGTTCTATTTTGTATTATATGCGTTCTATAATATATTGATATTAATAATTCTTTCTTTATTTCAGGGATAGTGATAATAGTGTCACTGATACTTCTGCTGGCCGGAATATTGGTAGCACTGTTCTTCTCATCATGGGTCAACTTAGTTATCGACAATGTGAGTTTATTACTTAAATTTTCTAATGCCTTGTCTACACGTAACGTTTTGACGTCAGTCTTGCATGATCATTCGAGACTGACCGGCTACACTGACATAAATCTTGTGGTTACACTATTCAAACTTATGTTCAGTCGTTCCGAAATCGTCTCAGATGTAGAACTGTTTGTGTCAATAATTTCATTATTGTCCCTTAAATTAAAGAAGTAACCTAAGTACCACAAAGAAAGTTCATATATTTCTCCCATTCTAGCTACGGAGTGCTTTGACACTTCTATATTCACAACCTCTTTGTGGCGAACAGTTCAAAATATAAGTTTAATATTTTGTGAACAACTCTTTTGTTCCTTGTACTTATTAACCAAAGTTGGTTAAGAATTAGACTGAAAATGCCTTTTTTCTTTTGCGTTTTTCTTTCTAATCTCGGTTGCTATAATCTACAATCGGTACAATGTTCACAAAGCACCAGCCTATCAGTCTTTTGCGAGTTTGTCAAAATTCATTCAGTTCATACAAGACTGTCAAATTTGCCGTCCATAAGTAACGTTTTTATTTGGCAAAACTGGCATAACCATGCAAGATTGACGACAAACGTTCATGAAGACCAGGCTTAATAGACATATAAACAACGATTATGTAAGAGAACAGATAAACATGTCAACAAAATTTGTTCTTCTTCTGTCTATACTATGCTTGTTAGGATGTCTTAGGTCTTAATGAAAGAGTGTCTTATCTATGTCTAGCTATACTAATATATTGCTATTGCTATGACAAACCATGATATGATCAATATTCTTCAATGCAAGTGCCCTTCTTACATCTACAAGGATCCTTGTTAGACTGATGTCATTGATTCACACATACGTGATTCGTTTACATAAGGACTACGCAATGCAATAGAAGGATATTAATGAATCAAGGGGAGGTTACATTTTACATTTATAATTGTAAAGATTTTTGCACTATTCAAACTTATGTTCAGTCGTTCCGAAATCGTCTCAGATGTAGAACTGTTTGTGTCAATAATTTCATTATTGTCCCTTAAATTAAAGAAGTAACCTAAGTACCACAAAGAAAGTTCATATATTTCTCCCATTCTAGCTACGGAGTGCTTTGACACTTCTATATTCACAACCTCTTTGTGGCGAACAGTTCAAAATATAAGTTTAATTTTTTGTGAACAACTCTTTTGTTCCTTGTACTTATTAACCAAAGTTGGTTAAGAATTAGACTGAAAATGCCTTTTTTCTTTTGCGTTTTTCTTTCTAATCTCGGTTGCTATAATCTACAATCGGTACAATGTTCACAAAGCACCAGCCTATCAGTCTTTTGCGAGTTTGTCAAAATTCATTCAGTTCATACAAGACTGTCAAATTTGCCGTCCATAAGTAACGTTTTTATTTGGCAAAACTGGCATAACCATGCAAGATTGACGACAAACGTTCATGAAGACCAGGCTTAATAGACATATAAACAACGATTATGTAAGAGAACAGATAAACATGTCAACAAAATTTGTTCTTCTTCTGTCTATACTATGCTTGTTAGGATGTCTTAGGTCTTAATGAAAGAGTGTCTTATCTATGTCTAGCTATACTAATATATTGCTATTGCTATGACAAACCATGATATGATCAATATTCTTCAATGCAAGTGCCCTTCTTACATCTACAAGGATCCTTGTTAGACTGATGTCATTGATTCACACATACGTGATTCGTTTACATAAGGACTACGCAATGCAATAGAAGGATATTAATGAATCAAGGGGAGGTTACATTTTACATTTATAATTGTAAAGATTTACATTTTTACTTACTTATAACTTATTCTTAGACACACTTGTTAATGTGTTAGTAATGTATTTGAAAGGATCGAATAAACGAAGAATTTGACCATGGTAAATTCCTTTACCTAGTATTCTTATTTTACTTCACTTAAAGATACTATTTGTTGACATTACATTAGCAAACAACCTCTATTTGAGTCCTTCAATTCTTAACACATCCTTCAATTATTGCAATAAGTTAAATGGTTGCAACTGTGTCTTGTTTTGTTTTTATTTTCCTCTTCATTGAAGACTCCATTTTCAGTTATTTACCTTGATTCAAGACCAATTTCAATTATCTTACAAACTGTTTGAAATTGTTAGAAAATTGCAAAACGCAGGAATTATTAGTTAGGGCAATTAAGAAACTCGTGTTCTAAAATCATTATCTTGGAAAATTACATTAACCTATTAAGGTCAACTTCAATAATGAAATTAAACGACCATATGTGAAATTTAATAGCATTAGGATTACATAAAGTGCACTTGCATTGCATTTACCGTGAAACTACAATTTGTAAAGATGCACCACCTGGCTTAAGTAGAAAAGAAAATATGTGTAAGACTCTCACGCATTAGAAGTGAAACTTAAGTTCTAGAAAAAGTTGATTTTATGCAATGCTTTCTTTGCTTTTATTGGCAATTTTATTCAGGATTAAGAAATGGTTATGTGGAAGATAATTGAAAAATAAAATATTTTCGTAAGATTTTAGCGAATAAAGAATAAAAAAAAGCAGGAAAACAACATTTATAGATATTATATTTTTATAATGTATTACGCGTATATACTAATTCTGTATATTGAAAAAATCATCTACCTCCGTGGTGCAATGCTTAGCACCTATGCCTGCAGAATCAGAGGTAGGTGGATCGAAACTCGTCCTAGTGAAAGATTTTTTATAGGTTAATCAACTGCAAGTTTTAGATAAATTCAGTTTCATTCAAGCCAATTTACTCCTCCTAAAGAAGTTCACTTAAAAAAAAAAATCTTAAAAAAAAGACAGATTATATTTATTGCACATATTCATACGAACTTATTGGGATCCCTAAAACCAAGGTACCATTATGTCCTGGCTCTTCGATGGTTTAAATTTCAGTAAGATGGTTCATGTTTCACACTAGTTATATTAAGTAAATGTGTAAAGTAGTTTATACTCCCTTATATTGTGTTAACCTATAGCCATGTAGACATATTTAGACTTAGTGCTTGATTTGTCTAATATACAGAACTTCTTGTTTTAAATAACTTTTTTTTTTTAACTAAACATTTTGAGGTGCTTAACTATAAATCATTTGAATAAAACGACATTTTTGTTTATTATGGATTTTTAATTTAATTAAAAATCAAATAATAAACAAAAATCCTACGATAAAAAGAACTTTTTATATACTACACTTATAAATTTTCTGTCATAAATCATAAATTTGAAACTTGTCAAAATGAAGATTCTAAGTATGGGACATGTCAAAACAAATAAAATAACTTGCGAGTTTTTTTCTGAACTAACTTTCCATACAGTAAAATTTCCTGAAAACGAATTAAATTCTGCTGAAAGATGGCTAAAAGTAATAAAATAATGCATTGTCATCGTATTCTGAGCTATTCTAGAAGTTTCAAATGTCTAGCTACTCGGGATGTTAGTTAAAAATCGATTGCAAGATTTGTACTGGACAAACAAACAAAGAAGGAAGCAAGCTAATAAAAACGTAGTAAAAATAAATAAACGAATTAATAAAATTCGCCGTCTCACCACACCTCCATCAATACTCACGTATCTACTAATTTAATTAGTTATTAAGTAAAAATTTCTAAAGATAAGAGTTATAATTAGTTTGGCGGAATGTAGGAATCCTGGTGTGAAATGTTATTTTTAATTTTCTCTACTGGAATCCTTTATTTCGACATAATCACAGTGTTTAACTATTTGTCACTTTCACTGACGAGCTAAGCGTGGCGTTGAACAGCCCACGCCTTGGGGGCACGTCCTCCCCAAGCTTCTGTTTCGACCTTACTCCATCAAACGTTATACCTACTCTACCTACAGACAGACAGAGCAGTGAACACGGACAGACACAGAAAACAATGTAACTCCCAGTGTTCCGTTCCGATTGTTATCCTAACAATCTCTTTCTTCACCTTGTCTTTACTGTTCATCTTTATTTCGGAGATATACTTGGTTTTTGAGCGGATTCAGATGGGAATCATTTATCGTCCTTGACCTATGTCTTGAACTCTTGTTTATATTATGCACTTGTTTTTTCTCCCCCACCTGCTGCCTTTTTTTAAAAGCGTTTTTCATTGATGTTTATGTGGGTTGAAAGAGCAGTTTATTAATCTTTTTATGATTTTACTCCTACTGTATATTATCAAACAACCTCTATTTGAGTCCTTCAATTCTTAACACATCCTTCAATTATTGCAATAAGTTAAATGGTTGCAACTGTGTCTTGTTTTGTTTTTATNATCAAATAATTTTTTTTTAAATTAAAATCAATTATGTATATTGTTTGAAGTCGTTTCTGTCATTAAAAATATGTCGTATTCAAGACTCTCATAGACTTTCATAAATTAGAAAAAAAATCAAGTCAGAATGTAAACAATATAAACAACATCAACTCCACATTATAGTTGTTTATAATATACATTTCAATCAAAACAACAGATAACTACCAACAAATGAAGCTAATCAATTGATTTGATTTCTTTAGTGTAAATTTAAACAATTACATTATCAGGTAAGATAGCTAACAAAGACAACTTATCAGAACTCCTTAAACAGCTGCATTCATACAATTACTCATTTAAACGACCAAATAAAGAATGAAATCTACTACACCATCATATCATCTATAGTTACAACATTCAACATATAGTTTTAAAAACAACAACTGTATATTGCAATACTAAAAAAAAATGAAAGACATAGACAGTTACAGACTTAAAAAGAATATACGAATAGTATAAAAAATATGAAGCAAGTCCCACTATTACACATTACATTACGACAGTGCAATAGACAATCTCAAATCAAGTTCCGCATTAAAAAGTCACTGATATTCTGTCATATAGTCATATGTTTAATCGATTCAGCAAGATACCAAAGATAGCGTGCAAAGAGAAACAACTTAAGACAACTGGATACTTTTTTTTTTTAGATTACTCAATCCCAAACGAGATATACGAGAACAACTGTTGCAATAAAATGATTTCTCTATATAAAGCTATGACATTTATTTAGTTAAGCAGATTAATTAATTATAATGTAATTTAAATTCGCTGTTCATTTAGAACATTATAAAATCTTAAGTAATATACAGGGTGGGCCAAAAAAAAAAAACCGCACTTTTTTGCACACCTATAGCTCAGCTTCTGTAGTAGATAGAGATATAAGGCTTTCGGGGTCTGAAAACTTAAATTTCATATCTATAACTTTAAAAACGATTAAGTTAAAGCCACGCAATGACGGTTTGAAATAGGGGCTTTAAAAAAGTCGTTGTCCGGGTAGTGAGTNTTATTAATACCCTATAGACCTGGGAAAGATTGGAGAATAAATTAGATTAAAGGGCAATACACTACGAATATGTCAATAATGGCTTGTAAAAGCATAAAAATCAATAAAGTACGTGATAGGACGCGAGGAAGCTATATGCCACACTAATTGACTCTCTATTTTTTTAATAACAATCCGGTTTTCAGATTGCATTCATACAATCTGGATCGAAGACAGAGTTTTGATATAAAATTTAGCGTTTCTGTTGCACTATTAGAACCTTCTTGAGGGTAGTAGCTTCGTGTTGTCGGTTCTCCAAGCTGTTTGTTATAGCTCCATGACAGACACCTCAAATACAAGTAAAATCAGTCATATTTTGTGTTGAAGTAACATTGCAGCTTCAATGTATAATGTATTTAAGATGGTTCTAGAAGTGGAAATCATCAGATTTCACTCAATTTGACTCACCAGGTTATTGCAAGCAATCATAAATTGTTAATTTTTACTCCTACACATGAACCAAATCTCTCACCCCCTCTAACCACCACTTTTTTACGGTACTTTAATGTCATGTTCAACACAACTTAAGAGCATGTTGTGTTGATCACGTTTAAAACGAGAGGTTTTATTAAAAGGAGTGATTGGTTGATTTCTCACATCTTCTTGATGGGATCATAAGTTTAATAAAAAGTCTTACTTCTCTCGTATTCGAAACAGATATTAAAAGGAGAGTAGTTTCAAACAATTATTACTACGTTAAACACAATCTATCCGCATTCGTTTATAGATTGTTTTGATTAGTACATCTTTTATTAGTTTATTATATTCCTAAGTCACGATAGTAAAACAATTCTCACATAAATTATAACTATAAAAACAATAAACATAACTTGATGTGATCATCACAAAAGATTAAGTTCAACTAAAAATTACGAAATGGACTATTCCCATAAAGCAAAAAACTGATTACGTATTTTGATCATAAATTTCGTAATCAACTTAACAGGTGTTTTTGAAGTTACTTTTAAAATTGCTACAGCAGTATTGAGGTACTAGTATACTAGACGGTTTGGGTGAACCATTTGTTGGAACCTAGCAATTAGGCCATTGTTTAGGCCCATTCTACTAGCCCTGTGGTAGAGAGTTCCAATCACTTCACACATCATACCTCTGCACAATGTACTGCTGAANTTGAGTAAAATAAATACAGTATGAATATTTCTTTACAAATAATGTGCAATACTGAGCTGCTACAGATATGTTTACAATATCTACCTATTTAAAGCTGTACACCTTTGTACTTCTGGGTTCTTAGTGCTTCTAGAGTTCTGCAACGACATTTTATCAAAATTTCAATCTTAAAAGCAATGTCAATGATCAATGATAATGTCAATGATAAATCTGCTAATTAGTTAAAATTTGCAAATAATATTAAGTGTTACAGTTATTTTTTTCTTCTCTTCCACACTCTAACAAACATACATTTATTTACACCTACAGCTTCAAAAGTACTTATCTGATTTGTATCAATCTTTTTATAGTTTATCGAATGTAACCCGCAGATAGACCCAGATTAATATGAACCGTCTGCACTCTTTAACTTTTGCTAAATTGATACTTAAATTTATGTAAAAAAATCAAAACCATTTTGACGGATTAAAAAATAGTCCAGTCAAATGGTAGTTTGAAGTGGAAAGTTTTGGTGTAATTGTTGTTAGTGGCTTATTTTATGTTTTTTGGGGTGCTGAACACGAATCTGAAGTTGTCCAANAATTCGAGCTTTCCTATTTATTTGTTAAATCTTACTTTAGCTGTCGAACTTTAAACCTTTTAGCATTCTTTAACATAATCTCTTTCACAGAAATCAATGAACCTCTGATCTAATAGTGAGCTTCCAAAAACTTTCTAATAATATCTCTCTTTATATTAAGGCAATTCACTTTTTAGCATAGACATTACTCTTAGGACTGCAACTATGTCTTGTTTTGTTTTTATTTTCCTCTTCATTGAAGACTCCATTTTCAGTTATTTACCTTGATTCAAGACCAATTTCAATTATCTTACAAACTGTTNTAGCAATTAGGCCATTGTTTAGGCCCATTCTACTAGTCCTGTGGTAGAGAGTTCCAATCACTTCACACATCATACCTCTGTACAATGTACTGCTGAAGCGAGTATGATGTGATTATCAGTGAGCCATATAAATCTGAGCATCACGGCGAGGGATCGAACCCACGACCTCGTGTCGCTCTTGATTTTGATTTATTAATGGCCGAGCAATCGTGGTAAGTCATTTAATCCACACGGCCACTCTGGGCTCTTAAAAATTCTAAAACTTGAATAAAGCAGATATGTTTGTCCGAGAGTGCGGCTGTTGAGAGTATAACTTTTAACACCATAAGTAGAATATAATATGACTCTGACTTAATCTTACTTTGAGACCCAGCGTGAGCGTGTGGGTTGAACCGTGTCTGCTCGGCCATCACTGAATCATGAGTGGAACGAGATGGGGTTCGATTCCTCGGCGTGACACTCTGATTTATATGGCTCACTATTGATCACATCATACTCGCTTCGGCGGGGTACAATGTACATATGTATGATGTGTGATGGGGGGNTTTTCAGACCCCGAAAACCTCATGTCTCTATAATTGCCCAGATTTGTAGACAGGCAAAATTGTGCTTAACCATGAATGTTTGTTTTAACACTGAGAGACTTCTGCTACTTACCTACAGAGAACCCCTCCCCCCTTCCAGCATATGGTAATTTATTCTATCAAAACTGTAATACCAGACAAGATAACTACCCGGGCAACGACATTTTTAAAGACCCTATTTCAAACCGTCATTGCGTTGCTTTCACCCAATCATTTTTAAAGTTATAGATATGAAATATAAAGTAGAAGAGTGTAGTTTTCAGACCCCGAAAACCTCATGTCTCTATAATTGCCCAGATTTGTAGACAGGCAAAATTGTGCTTAACCATGAATGTTTGTTTTAACACTGAGAGACTTCTGCTACTTACCTACAGAGAACCCCTCCCCCCTTCCACCATATGGTAATTTATTCTATCAAAACTGTAATACCAGACAAGATAACTACCCGGGCAACGACATTTTTAAAGACCCTATTTCAAACCGTCATTGCGTTGCTTTCACCCAATCATTTTAAAAGTTATAGATATGAAATATAAAGTAGAAGAGTGTAGTTTTCAGACCCCGAAAACCTCATGTCGCTATCTACTACAGAAGCTGAGCTATAGGTGTTCAAAAAAGTGCGAGTTTTTTTGGCCCACCCTGTATATAGATTTAAGAATCCTTAATATAATAATAAATTAAACTTTACAGAAAAATTATAATTATAGTTCAGGAGATATCGTGCAAAAAAGTGTCTGACTAACATCAAGCTAGAATTTTGTTTATAAGTAAATCTTTTGGTACCTTTTAAGAATATGTGGTTGGCAAAGTTCGTATATGTGACATAGCTTAGCAACAGGCATTTGAAATAAACAAACCGGTGGAGAGCGGCCATGTCCCGCCCTTTTTGGTGGACAATGTAATTTTCATGATTTTGAGTACGAACTTAGTTAGTAGACCAATTATCAAGTTAATGGTAGTTTGTCCCTTGACAGGGGAACACTTTGATTTCGAGTAGTATTTGACAAACTAACCTTTTAAGTATAAATTATTATATTATTAGTATTAAAATTATATTTAAAATCAAATAATTTTTTTTTAAATTAAAATCAATTATGTATATTGTTTGAAGTCGTTTCTGTCATTAAAAATATGTCGTATTCAAGACTCTCATAGACTTTCATAAATTAGAAAAAATTCAAGTCAGAATGTAAACAATATAAACAACATCAACTCCACATTATAGTTGTTTATAATATACATTTCAATCAAAACAACAGATAACTACCAACAAATGAAGCTAATCAATTGATTTGATTTCTTTAGTGTAAATTTAAACAATTACATTATCAGGTAAGATAGCTAACAAAGACAACTTATCAGAACTCCTTCTTGTAAAAAAAAGTATAATGTAATAATAGAAAAAAAAAAAAAATGNTAATCTTGTGATGGTTTTATTTTGGTTTGTAATACAAAACCACCTATTCCTTCTTCATTTCACATAAAATTCTTGCATGATATTGTTCTTTTCTATATTCTTGTCCAGACAAAATAGAAGTGGATTACATGTTTTATTTTTAAATTATTTATTCTTTAATTATAATTTAAAACGAAGATAATATGAACTATATGGAGATATATGGTTGTTTAACCATCAAATTCTCGTCCTATTTTAAGAAATTTGGATGGTAGGTCATAATTAATTAATTTTAGCCAATTGTTAGTCCCATATAAGTTTCAAACTTCTGTGCTGATTTGTTTCTCTTTCTCATGTGCACAAAAATACATTAATTTACACCCATATCGAGTACATCTGATTTGTAATAAATTTGGCTGGTTTGCCATAAGTAGCCTGCAAATAGCCCCAGATTAATTTCAACGACTTTTTAAATTTTGCTACATTGATTCTTTAATTCATTTAAAAAAATCAAAACAATTTTGCAGATTTCAAAGACATGGGAATAAATAATAATTAAAAAAAAAAAAAAATACAACAACAACACTACTGTAATAATGATAATATTATCATCAGTCCTTAAGAAAAAGATGGATAATTTATGATTCAATAAAAAGTAGAGTAGGTAAATCTTTAACTAATGTTTTTTAAACTAAAAATCGAAAAGGAATCTAATGCCTATGATAAAAAGCATGTCTATTAGCAAAAGTGATTCTGCTTCAAATAATTGAGGATGCAAGTTTCTTAGTTCTTATCATTAGATATGTTGGGTATCTATTTTTAAGTGTTCTGAAAGCTATAAATAAACAGCTACTTATTGGTGCACAAGAGATAGTTTGATAGTTTAAGAAGTTATTGCAATTCAGAGACGCATATGTTTTGAGTCATAATAAGACAGTTGTGGAAGCTATATCAGGCAGATCAGTGGTGGATAAGCAGTAATGAGCCATTTTATGGGATTTGTGAAAGCTTTAATTGCCTATAGCAGCTTTGAATCACATAACTTTAACTCCTCTGAGAGATATCACAAAGACCTCCATTTATTGCAAATTTAAGCATTGCGAGAAGTGTCAGACATATATCTCCGAAATAAATCTCTAGCAATTTCTCTCAGATGTAAACACTCAAAGCAATTTCTGTCTGACACTTGACATTTATTTCCGGAGAGAAGTGTCAGGTGTAAACGTACCTTTAAGTAACAGAAGTATTATTAAAGAGTTCGAAGTTTGAACAAAATAAGAGGTCAGAGTCGGAGGCGCAAATCATTAAATGATGAGAAATTGTAAGAATAGTAGAAGCTCTATCTTGCACCTTAAATAACAGAATTACTATTAAAGAGTTCTGGAATTTTAAAGGATTTCTGCGTCTTGGGATTTTTAAAATTGGAGACATCAAATATTTTCATTGCTCAGAACGATCGCATATAAGCTTCCTTTACCTTCGGTAAGCTCGGAAGAAATAACTCAAAATTTTATTCTCTTAGATCTTCCGAAGGAGGTCGTGTCAAAGATTTTATAAATACTTAAGTTTGGAAAAATACATCAAATCATTAAACTATGTACGAAATGGGGCGCGAGGAGGTATGTGCCACACAAATTGGCAATCTATTATATTTAAGATTCAGCAAGTGAGTAATAAAAATAATCAAATTTTTTTTTTCGGTATAATTTGCTTTATTCAAAACTTAATTCGTAAGGATGTTGACATCGTATTAGCTTTTCAATTAGTATTTTCTTTTTAATAAGAAAGGTTTTTTTTTTGATTGAAAGTGTTAAGTAAAACTTCACTAAGCTAGAGATGTAATCTTTGAAGAGAGCCTGATGGTATAGTAGATGATTGGCGAAAGGTTGCAGTGAATGAAGAACTGGGGCATGAGCCGAAGTAACGGGCTTACAGGTAAAGGTCAGTTCTATTGAGTAGCCTACTCAGTGAACCAGTCTCCCAGGCTTCGTCCAACAGTAGTACAACAGGCTTCGTCCAACAGTAGTACAACAGGCTTCGTCCAACAGTAGTACAATAGGCTTCGTCCAACAGTAGTACAACAGGCTTCGTCCAACAGTAGTACAATAGGCTTCGTCCAACAGTAGTACAATAGGCTTCGTCCAACAGTAGTACAACAGGCTTCCTCCAACAGTAGTACAACATCTTTTCTCATTCATTCTTCTAGACTTAGTATTTCAAGACAAGACAAATGGAGCCAACCTCCCTCATTTACATATTGTCAAGCATTCCATACTAATTCAACTAATTCAGAATACAAATAGTCATTTAAGTTTTTTCTTTTTAAAATGAACTATATGAATTAATAAACTGGTTAAAAAAGAGTTCCTTAAAAGACGAGTTTTCTATTGTTTAGATACCAAAATTTTGGTAGCTGTCATAGGTTCCATTGAGATCTTCATGATTTGAATAAACATTTTTGATGTTTTTTCGTTGCTTTTTCATGTAAAAATGAAGCTGTACATACTTAGATTCTATTTTTACCTCTTAAAATCTAATAATCATTTGCGACCTAATCAAAATACTTCAAATTGCTTCCTTCAAAAGTACTCATCTGATTTTATATGAAATTTAGTTAGTTATAGTAGGCAGGAGCCCGCAGATAGCTCCAGATTAATTTCAACCGTCTGAGATTTTTAACATTTGCTTAATTGATATTTTAATTCATGTAAAAAATCAAAACTTTTGAGCTACTAAAAAACGGGGGAAGCAATGAAACAAATTAGACAATAATGGCTTGTAAAAGCTTAAAATCAATAAAGTACGTGAGAGGATGCGAGAAAGCTACTCTAAGTGGCAGTCTGTTTTAAAAGAAATAATATATTTTATAACAACTTCTTTTTAAACATGAAGAAAGTTTTATATTTGTTTAGGTAACAATATTTTGAACTTTATAGTTTATGTTATCGATATTCAAAACTATATGCGTCCTTAAGTAAAAATGAAGGTTTTTATAGGTTTTACTATTATTAATATGATTCAGAAACTATGTGTTTTTTAAGAGATTATCACGGTTTTTATACATTATAATGCTATTAGATTAAGAACTATGTATGTCCTAAGAGATGGAAGGTTTGATAGTTTATGTTTATGATATCAATATAATCCAGATCTTTCTTGCTGTATTTATTTATTTATTCTTTCGATGATATAAAAAGATATTACATCATGAATGATTACTACCACACCTTTTTTTGTACCACCTTCAATCCATGGATCGATCCATTCTACCGAACTATAATCTAATTCGTTCCTCATGCCCATCTAACAGATACGGTCACTTATATAAAAGATTGTCCTTGATCGTTTTTATATATACGATTATACACGTATTTACACAATACATATATACTCTTTTGACAATAACTTTTTGTAACTATAATGTTTACATTGTTATTGTTGTTTTCAGCAAATCACTTTGAAGCCTGGCGGTCAAGTGTACGATATGTGGAGGAAGCCCCCGGTCAATCCTGTCATCAGGATATACATCTATAATGTTACCAACGCTGAAGATTTCCTTAATGATGAAAATCAGAAGCCCATCTTAGATGAACTCGGTCCATACACTTATGTGTAAGTCTTTAAAAATATTCCTTTATATATTTGTAACAATATAAAAAAAAAATAATTTCAACTTTTTAGCTTAAACGGTCTGGGAGATAAAACTTTGATGGAAAGCTTAAACGGTGATGGGTCACTCTGAACCAAAGAGTGACGTACGGACAGACAAATCACCATCGGCATTAGGGTTTCGAGAAGGATCTATACGAAACCCTAAATAAATTGTTTGTGCGTGAAGTCTCACGTAAAAAGGGTTTCGTTGGTATTGTGAACATAATATTTGTATAAAGGAGGGGAGGGAGACGCCAAATTTTGATGTTTTTTTTCGCGAGTCGTGAATTATCCGCCATTTTGGATTTGAACAGCTGATAATTTTGAGTTCGCTATATTTTTCCTGTTTGCGTGTCAAAACAATCTTTAATACTGGAAAGTTTCATGTTTTTATCTCTTTTGGTTCACAATTTATTGGAACCGTACAGAGTGACAGACAGACACAGGAACGAAACTATAAGGGTTTCTTTTTTGGTTTTACCAACGAAACCCTAAAAAGATTGGCAGTTGTTTAGATTGTTACTGCTCTTATAAAGAAAACAGAGGGGAGTAATAATCTAAAGAAGGTGCTCAAAAATTGTCTTCTGTTTGTTACTCCTCTTCTAAAAACAGAAGTGTGATATTCCTTTGTTCCAAACTACATTAAACTGAACATCAATTTGTCTTAATAGTTATTTAGTTAGTCATTTATTTTCTTAAAATACATAGGGGAGTAACAATCTAAAATCCTCGACTGTGTTTTTCTCCAGTGTGTGATAGCGACTCATCATAGAAGAGGTCGCTTCTCGTAAGTACGTTTTCATAGTTGCATATTCTTTTTCTACACTTTAAGACCTTTAAATTGATGTGTAACATGCCAAGGTGACTAAAAACTTTTTTTAGCCACCCGCCATATTGAAAATATTAAGTGTGAAATTTTTATAGTTGCATATTCATTTTCTACACTTTAAGACCTTTAAATTTATGTATAATATGCCATGGTTACTAAATTTTTGTTTGTAGTCATCCACCATATTGGCATGGCCGCCATCTTGAAAATATTAAGTGTAAAAACTACAAGATTTGTCCAGTTGTCTAAAATGCCAAGATGTACCTGTGTGCCAAATTTCATGTTTCTAGCTATAGTAGTTTATGAATTGAAACAAGCCAACGGACGGTCAGACAGACAGACAGACGGACAGACAGACAGAGCCGTAGACAGACAGACGGACAGACAGACAGAGCCGTTATATAAGGTTTCTTTTTGTACTTTGTACAGAAACCTAAAACAACGTCTCCACACAAAATAATTGTAACTGTAACAATTGACCGATTGTTAATACCTTATTCTTATTGTATACCTTTAAATTTAAGTTTGTCCCTTGGTTTGTAGATTATCTGAAGAAGGCTGCTTTAGAACAGCCGAAACCGGTCAATTGTTACAAATACAATTATTTTGTGTGAACACGTTATTTTGGTTTTTGAACTACACCTTTTCTATCCTTAAAAAAAAATATGCATAATATATTTTAAAATAGATTTATTACGATAATAAATAATTTCATTGGTCATATTGGTTATTGGTTATTGACAAACAAAGTTTCAGTGTGTTCGTACAGATTTATAGCAATAATAAATATGACTAAAATTTGTTATTAGTCATTTTCACTGTCTAAGATTTAATTTACGAACCAAAGTTTCGGATAAATTCTAAATTTAAATAAAATTTTAAGTAACGAAAAAAAGTTGATTGCACTAAATTTTTCTATAAAAAGTAAGAGGTGAGGTAGTAAGTTAAGTGTCTTGCCTTAGTCGAATCTGGGACAAGCTTTCTTGCGCCACACAAAATACATAGATATTATAATAATAGCGATATTGCTAAAGTGTGTCGATAGAGACAAATAACTCTTTTTAGAATAAAGTTGTCTTTCCTACGCTTATAGCCTTTATCAAATGCGATATTTTATAAAAATGCATTTAATAAAAATAAAAATTCTGCTTTGTTCTAATCCTATGGTCAATCGGTTAAGAGTAATGACAGAACGCTAAGAGAATATCAGGCTATTATTGATGCCGCATTCTACTCAGGCAAAAATGTCATTAGACATAAATTAATTTGGAGAAACAATATGTCGGTCTCATATGTCTGTGATGTTACAATGCCCTAAACTCTAAACAATGTTTAGACTTTTGAAACATACTAAAGGTAATGTGTAAATTTTAGGATTGACCTCACCTTCTAAGGGACATCAAATGTTGATTTAACTTTGGTCTATTATGTTCTATTGCTTCCGAGCTTACCAAAGGTAACGGAAGCATTGTGTTCACTTTCGAGAACGAAAAAGTTTTATGTCTCCGATTTTAAAAATTCCAAGACAGAAATCCGTTTCAGACATCAGGGAACATTTTTGGTCTCGTGTCTGTCTGTCTGTCGGTCTGTGTGTCCGCGAATTTTGAAACGTCTGACGATAACTTTAGCAATTCTAGACCGATTTTAATGAAATTGGGTATAAGTGTTCATTTTACTAATGCTCAGGACGAGTTCGTTGGACAACGTTATCCGTCCAAGCGTTCACGCTTAACGCTCACGTAAACGTGAACTCAAATTTAAAATTAAAAATTTAGGTGGGGAAAAAATCAAACTTCATCTTTTTGATGAGACAAACATTTTTTTTTCAAATACAATTTTTTAGTAAAACCAACAGTGACACCGCTATAAAGTGTTAAAGATCGCTAAAACTATATTAATAGTTTTCAGACAATATCCAATATAACAATAAAGTAATATAACAATAATGTTAATGTTAATACAGCAATAAAGTACATGATTGAATGCGAGGAAGCTATGTGCCACACTAATTGGCAGTCTAGTTTTAGATATAATCCCATTTCTGAGGTAAAAATCGAGAAATAAATGTTATCATTAAATTTAAAAACGCTGCTCTTCGTAAAGTATGAAGCGTTAAAGAAAATATATTTTCCAAATACAGTTCTGTGAGATTTTGTGAATGAAGCCATAATTTTGAGAATGAAGCCTAAATTTTGTGAATGAAGCCTACATTTTGTGAATGAAGCCTGAATTTTGTGAATGAAGCCTGAATTTTGTGAATGAAGTCTAAATTTTGTGAATGAAGTCTAAATTTTGTGAATGAAGTCTAAATTTTGTGAATGAAGTCTAAATTTTGTGAATGAAGTCTAAATTTTGTGAGTGAAGTCTAAATTTTGTGAATGAAGTCTAAATTTTGTGAATGAAGTCTAAATTTTGTGAATGAAGTCTAAATTTTGTGAGTGAAGTCTAAATTTTGTGAATGAAGTCTAAATTTTGTGAATGAAGCCTGAATTTGAGAATGAAGTCTAAATTTTGTGAATGAAGCCTGAATTTTGAGAATGAAGTCTAAATTTTGTGAATGAAGCCTGAATTGTGAATGAAGCCTGAATTTTGTGAATGAATCCTATATTTTTGAATGAAGCCTAACTTTTGTGAATGAAGCCTAAATTTTGTAAATGAAGCCTAACTTTTGTGAATGAAGCCTAAACTTTGTGAATGAAGCCTAAATTTTGTGAATGAAGCCGCATAGACAGTAACTAAGTTGCTTTAGAAAATGGGGTCAACAGGGTTAAAGAGTTTTCTCATAGATAGGTTACTGCAGAATAATTAAGAATATTTCTATGAAAATCTCCGACTGATTTCTTCAAATTATATTGTTAATTTATTCTTGTGGTTTTAAAGTTTGTTCTTTTCATATAAATAGAATTAGATTTTATAACATCGAGAAAACAAATATGTTTCTTTAGAGTATAGGGATCAATGCAGTTAAAGAGTTCCGTGGATTGATTACTGCGGAATATTGAGAAAGTTTGTATGAGAATATCGGACTGATATTTTAAAATTAAATTGTTAATTTATTCTTGTGGTTTTATAAAAGTATTTATAAGTCTAATAAGATTTTACAAGATGGTGCAACAATATATTAGAATTTGTTTTATTAATACCTATATAATAATATTATAATATTGTAGAGCTATCTCATTGCCTGTATGTTATAGGTGATTGATATTATCTTCGGCACATTTAGAAACTGCATTTATTTTATGTTGTGATATTTGCATTTTCTTACCTCCCAATATTGTCATTCGGTCATTCGTCCCTAAACTAAATAAACATATTTTCTTTAATATTTTTAAAACTCATTTTGCTTTAAAGTAATTAAATGATTTAAGAAAAAAATAAGTAAACTCATTTTGCAGTCATTCTATTAACTAATTAAAAACGACATCATTTCTTGTTAACTCATTTTATTAACTAATTAAAAACGACATAATTTCTTGTAAACTTATTTTGCTTTCTTTCTATTAACTAATTGTAAAAGAAACAATTTCTATTAAACTCATTTTGCTTTCATTCTATTAATTAATTGTAAACGAAACATAATTTCTAGTAAACTAATTTTGTTTTCATTCTACATATAAATTAATTGTAAAAGAAACATAATTTCTAGTAAACTAATTTTGTTTTCATTCTATAAATTAATTGTAAAAGAAACATAATTTCTAGTAAACTAATTTTGTTTTCATTCTATAAATGAATTGTAAAAGAAACATAATTTCTAGTAAACTTATTTCGCTTTCATTCTATTAACTAAATAAAAACAACATCATTTCTTATAAACTCATTTTGCTTTCATTCTATTGACTAATTAATCTAATATTTACTATCTTAAAATGAAAATAAAAATAAAACGGGTGCTCCATATTGTATGCTCTATATTGAACTCGACATTCCTATTTAGATCGTTGGGATATGTTTTTTTTTTTTTTTCAAAGTATATATGTATATAAGAACAGTTTAGGATTATTAAATTCTTGATTGACTTGCATTGTTCTCCTTGACAGACGATCGTAATTCAATGTCACGACGATGATGTTAAGGAATGTAGAAGGTTGATCGTTGATCTACGTTAGGGTTTATAAGTTTGTCATTATAATAAAACTCCCTCTTATTAAAAAAAATTAGGTATGTTTCTATTTTAAAAAAGTTTTCAGGTATTGTTTCATTGTTTAAGGTGTTGTTAGTCTTTGTTTTGTTCTACCTACTTCTCGGTACGGCTTGTTTGGTGTATTTCTGTCACGTTCAAAGTGTTTCTCAGTAGTTAATTATTCGAAGCCGGTTTGTGTCACATTGACTAGAGCGAGGCTTGGGACAAGGTGACGATACTTGGGGAATTTTTATCGTTTCAGACATCAGGGAACATTTTTGGTCTCGTGTCTGTCTGTCTGTCGGTCTGTGTGTCCGCGAATTTTGAAACCTCTGACGATAACTTTAGCAATTCTAGACCGATTTTAATGAAATTGGGTATAAGTGTTCATTTTACTAATGCTCAGGACGAGTTCGTTGGACAACGTTATCCGTACAAGCGTTCACGCTTAACGCTCACGTAAACGTGAACTCAAATTTAAAATTAAAAATTTAGGTGGGGAAAAAATCAAACTTCATCTTTTTGATGAGACAAACATTTTTTTTTCAAATACAATTTTTTAGTAAAACCAACAGTGACACCGCTATAAAGTGTTAAAGATCGCTAAAACTATATTAATAGTTTTCAGACAATATCCAATATAACAATAAAGTAATATAACAATAATGTTAATGTTAATACAGCAATAAAGTACATGATTGAATGCGAGGAAGCTATGTGCCACACTAATTGGCAGTCTAGTTTTAGATATAATCCCATTTCTGAGGTAAAAATCGAGAAATAAATGTTATCATTAAATTTAAAAACGCTGCTCTTCGTAAAGTATGAAGCGTTAAAGAAAATATATTTTCCAAATACAGTTCTGTGAGATTTTGTGAATGAAGCCAGAATTTTGAGAATGAAGCCTAAATTTTGTGAATGAAGCCTACATTTTGTGAATGAAGCCTGAATTTTGTGAATGAAGCCTGAATTTTGTGAATGAAGTCTAAATTTTGTGAATGAAGTCTAAATTTTGTGAATGAAGTCTAAATTTTGTGAATGAAGTCTAAATTTTGTGAATGAAGTCNGGTATAATTAAATATACAATGCAAAATAGCTATTCATTTATAAGTATTAAGAATGGTAAATTGCATCCTTACTAACTTGACTGACTATCTGATTAAATTGTCAAGTTATTGTTGTCTATAAAATTTTTTAAAGTACTTATTTAACATTCGACAGTTTCATTTAATTGCTCATATAGCAGTTTTAAATTCAATTTTTAAGTTTTTGGTAGTATTTGTACTACGGAGTTTAAATATTAATTTAAATAAAATTATAATTATTATTATCACTGGGAGACAGACAGAGAAAAATAGACTCCAGCGCCGAGACTTGAACCACGGGCCTCTATATTTCCAATATTATTATAATTCTGACCCGGCTTCATAATTATTTTTGTTTTTCAATTCATAGGACACGTGCGTTATAAATCGGAAAAAGTTCATAATATGGTACTATCTCAATAGTGTCCTCTACAAGATGCTTTTTATTTGTTTTGGTTTTGGTTTTCACTTAAAAAAGTACTCGTGATAACAGGGTGGACTATCAAAAAAACTTTTTTTGGAACTAGAGGGCGCTGAAGAGGTCGGGACCAAAAGTAACTCTTTCTGCGACACTTCAAGCCCTACAAGATAGGCTAGTTAGGTCTTTTAAAAGTTAGTTCAAAGTTAAGTCAGAAATATCGCCTGTAAAAGTGCGTTTACACCTGACATTTATGTCAGACAGAAATCTCAGTAGTGTAAACACCCGAAAAATTTATATCTGAGATTTATGTTTCTACTCTCAGCTATAAGTGTCGACACTTCTATAACAATAGATGTAAACACCGATTACTATATTTTTCGTACATTTATTGCAAATTTAAGCATTGCGAGAAGTGTCAGACATAGACAGAGCCGTTATATGAGGTTTCTTTTTTACTTTGTACAGAAACCTAAAACCAACAAAAACAACAGTTTATTCTCTGCACCAGCAGGAAAAAGAGGACAGGATTAAGCAACGCAAATGAAATATAAATAAAATCCTGCATAAACCTCACGGAAAAAGATCGCTCATACATTATTCCAGCGCTCATCACGCAAGTGTTAGCAAACTATCGACTCTAGCTCGATTCCTTGAAGCTTTCTCCACAACTTTGAAGCATTCCCATTGAACTCGCCAACTTTTCCAATGCTAGGAAGACCATTAAGCATTTCAATCAGTGGAAAAACAGCTGCATTTTTACTAATGCTCAGGACGAGTTCGTTGGACAACGTTATCCGTACAAGCGTTCAGTAGGAAGGAGCCCGCAGATAGCTCCAGATTAATTTCAACCGTCTGAGATGTTTAACATTTGCTTAATTGATATTTTAATTCATGTAAAAAATCAAAACTTTTGAGCTACTAAAAAACGGGGGAAGCAATGAAACAAATTAGACAATAATGGCTTGTAAAAGCTTAAAATCAATAAAGTACGTGAGAGGATGCGAGAAAGCTACTCTAAGTGGCAGTCTGTTTTAAAAGAAATAATATATTTTATAACAACTTCTTTTTAAACATGAAGAAAGTTTTATATTTGTTTAGGTAACAATATTTTGAACTTTATAGTTTATGTTATCGATATTCAAAACTATATGCGTCCTTAAGTAAAAATGAAGGTTTTTATAGGTTTTACTATTATTAATATGATTCAGAAACTATGTGTTTTTTAAGAGATTATCACGGTTTTTATACATTATAATGCTATTAGATTAAGAACTATGTATGTCCTAAGAGATGGAAGGTTTGATAGTTTATGTTTATGATATCAATATAATCCAGATCTTTCTTGCTGTATTTATTTANTGAACTTTGATCGTGCGCACATCCTTAATTAAAATCCACTAATTTTTTTATTTTTTTATTTATTTTTTTTTTTATTATTATTATTTTGTTGTTGTTCTTCTTTATTCTGCTACTATTCCACTTTTCTTTGGGAAAGTAATTAGCATTTTTATATCCTTTTATTATTTTTTAGCATTTTCTTACTTCACTATATTATATCTGAGAATTAGTTGATTCCCATCGACATTTTGAATAATGTTAATAATAATAAAGAAAAATAACAATGTTGTTTATCTTCTCTTTTTGTATTAGCATTTGAACATTAATAGTTCTTCATTAATATTTTTTCTTTTATATTATTATTATTCGTTTGAAAAGTGAAAATTTTCTTTTTTATCAGGCTTGTTCTGCAGAATGTGGAATAAAAAATAAATTAGGACCCCTGTTCATATATGCCCAAAACTATAAATCATATTGCTGTAATACTTATAATACAGGTAATAAACTGTTAATTAAATTCATTAATAAAATAAACCAAACATGTTAAAAAGTAAAGATGATTTCTCCTTTGACTAATTCTATCTTTCAACGCGTAATTAATAATTCCGTTTAAAAGCTTGATATTTATTACATTTCCCACTCTTCACTTTCTTTGGGTGTCAAACTTATGGTATTTCTTTAGACTGTTACTCCCCTATGTTTTTTTTTTTTAGAGTATAAATGATTGACTAAATAGCTATTAAGTCAATGGGAAATTTAGTTTAATGTTTGGGTCAAAGGAATATCACACTTCTGTATTTATAAGGGGAGTACAGTCTAAAGAAGAACGTTCCGTACACCTTCTTCAGATTGTACTCCCCTGTTTTTTTATAAGGGGAGTAACAATCTAAAGTAGTGCCAAACTTATTTAACTTAGAATCTTTTAGAAGTGGCTCTTGACAACGTGAAGATTCCAGTATGGCTCCTCGTCTATTAGGGCCTTCTGTTTATGTTTTAAACTAGTTTACCTGAACTAGTTACAAATTTTTTGTCTATTATGCCTGAGACAGTGGAAAAGCATAACAATAAATTATGTGGCGTAGGAAAGGGGGGTTCATGGGGAAGATATCTGTCTCCGAGCATCAAGGGGACGATAAATTGAATTCAGTGCCCTTTTTTAAGGTGTTGGAAAAGTTCTCAACATCGATGGAGGAGGCGCTAGGCGCTAAAACCAACTTTCACCCAAGGACTGTGATTTTGGAATGCCAATCAGTGACGGTGATTGTTACTTTTAAATCACCGGTGAAAAATCACAGTTCCTGTGAATTTCGCTCATCCTTACTTGGAACTACAAACCCTAGTGATACTCTTTCCGCTATCCTAATGTTAGCTTTGTGTCTTGAGTAATGTAGCTTGTCTTTGAAGTAGGGTTGGGACTTCGATATCGATATATCGAAAATATCGATTTTTTTTTGCTCATTACCTAGGAAAACTGGGGTAATCGTTAGGTTTTCGATATATCGGAAATATCGATAATTTCTTCCGATATATCAACTGATATCGATATTCATTCACTCGACGTCGATATATCGGAAATATCGATATTTTCTTTCGATATCCCAACCCTACTTTGAAGTGGAGAAAACCAGTATACATTTGTCACATTAATATGTAGTAGACGGATCTTAAGGTGTGAAATTATGAATCATTATCCCATTTTGATTATCATTTTGCCCGCAAGGAACGCTTACATCATTTTATATAAAATTTAGAAACTTCTGTCGGCGAAATATAGTACTTCAATGAATGCAAGTAGAATCCAATCTACCTCCTATAATATTTTAACTTCCTGGCACGATAGTTATGAGCGTCCTTCAGCCAACCTATCGTTTACAAATATTGTTCTACAAATGAAATCCATCGACCTCCTGTTAAATCCTAACTTCCTGGCACGATATTTAAAAGCGTCACATTTTTTCAAGTCGTTTTTTCGTAAGAGAAATGTCTTCTGTCCCCCCCCCCCCTCAGCCTAAACATATCCATGTTAATAAAAGTGGTTTTGTAGGTTTAATAGCTTAACTTTATGTGATATAGTTATACTATACATATCAAATGTGTGGCTATCACAGTCCATACAGTAATTATTGGAAAGGCTTGAAAGTGGTTCTATTATA
>KZ651728.1:108490-123705 GCA_001010745.2 Gerris buenoi
CCCCCCCCAATTTAACCTCTTCTCTTATGTGGCTGGATAACTCCAGTTTAACCCTTGCATTAATTAGTACCTTCTCCTGATTCCAATGCTTGCAAATGGATTTGATTTAAAAATATTATATACTCATACTAAACATTTCCACTCTTAATGTAATTTATCTGGCCCCTATTGTTTCCATTATGTAATTATCTTGTTTTGAATATAACCAGTATTCTAATCAAAATTTATCTTTGTGTGTTACAGAGAGACATGGGAAAAGGTGAATTTGAAATTCAACGATAACGGTACTGTAACATTCCAGCAACAGAAGTACTATGTGTTTGATCCTGAACAGTCTGCCGCTGATGAATCTGATTTGGTGGTTGTGCCTAACATTCCTATGTTGGTAAGTGTCATTTGTTTTATGCATAATTATCTTTCTGGTATTTATGGTATGTTTTCCTAGACTCAACTCCAGCGATAGACGCTGAACATTAGTCACTGGCACAAAATTATATAAGAGTCGCTCAGCTAGGAAAACTGTAACCTGCAAACTCAGAAGAGGAGTCCTCAGCAATAATCACTGGGCGACAATCACTTGAGAATCTATCACTGGAGTCAGATCAAGAAAAATAAAGCTTAACACTAAAAATAATAATGGCTTTTATTGAATCAAAGCCAAAATTTTGTGGTAAAACTATAGTTTATTCATATTATTTATTTATGATTATTATTTTATTTTCTAGTCGGCCACCAGTCAAAGTAAGCACGCAGCTAGGTTTTTGAGATTGGCTATGGCATCTATCATGGATATCCTGAAGATTAAACCATTCGTAGAGGTTTCAGTGAGGCAGCTTCTTTGGGGATATGAAGATCCTCTTCTTAAACTGGCTAAGGATGTCGTACCCAAGGAACAGAAACTTCCATATGAAGAATTTGGACTTCTTTACGGGGTATGTTAAATAAAATAGAATGAATTTAAATTAGCATTTTTCATCTGTTTGGTTAGGATGAATGCCCTGAGTGAGGATGAGACACCTCATCTTATTAGTAGTTGTCCTAAGTTATCATGTTGATGGCAGATGAACAATTGCTTTCCACTATGCAGAGGCAAGTGCTGGGGCACAGGGACAGGGGGCTGGGAAATAAATAATAAAATCAACTTTAAATTACTAAAAAAGAGTAAAAGATAGGAGAGAGTGGATTGGATGTATAGAGCTGTATAGATGCAAGAGCTGTATAGATTCTCTACAGGGCCAACTGGTTAGAAGGAATCTGAACCATGGGTCTGGGTATAAAAAATAGATGGAAGCATATTTGGGAGTGCACATTCCCAAGATGTGGTCCACTCCAGTGACCACATCCAGCACCATGTTCCCGAAGTGTGATCCACCATCAATGTGTTAACTTGGCTCAGGAAGGATACCTTTGGACTAACCATTCTGCTTGTATGCAATTGGAAGTTTAAATACATAAACCGATACATTAACTCATGCAATGTATCCGTCTGAATAGATTTGACTGAATATAACAATTTCTGCACTCTGACTGAAAAGTACCACACTTTATGTAATTTATCTGAATCCCAACTGTTTCATTTTTTTATGGATCTTGTTTTAAATATTGTTCACTATCTGTGGGTCTGTCAACCTGTTTAGAACATTAAGACATTTTTTTGAACCTGTTTTGCATCTTTTTAAATCCCCCAGAAGAGGAAAATTATTGATGACTGAATGAAGTGCTCGGTTCTTCATAAACTGAACAAATGGGAGATGGTTTGACCAGATCATAGTATCACTATCGTGCATTCAGCACTTCTTTAGATTGTTACTCCCTTTATAAAACAAAACAGAGGGAGTAACAATCTAAAGAAGGTCACAGAATGTTCTTTTTTAGACTGTTACACCCCATATAAAAACAGAAGTGTGATATTCCTTTGTCCCAAAGTGCATTGGACTAACAACCCTTTGTCTAAATTTTTATTTACTCTGTCATTTATATTCTACAAAAAAAAACCCATAGGGGAGTAACGATCTAAAGAAGTTCCATGCGTTCATGAGGCAAGCATGTTTTGATTTTGACTGTATCTTGTTGTTTAGGCTACTAAACAGTCAGTTCCTTTATGTTTACAAACTTTGTATCTTGTCCTAAAGTAATATACAACTGAGCTGCAAAAGTAAGCCATACTCCTGTGGGTGCACCAAAACACTTTTAACTAATTCATTTCAGTCAAAACTAGTTTTAGCTGGTAAAAATTGATATTAAGAGAGACATGTAGTTCTGATTAGTAAATATCAGTTTAGAAACAAAATTGCTTTATTAAGACCATTTCTGACTGGGAAATTCTTGTTTTAAACAAGAATTCTTGTTTTTCGGGTTTTAGCGTTAACAGGTATATTTTGAAATATGAAGAATTAAATCAGGTTTTGGATCTGATTTGTACAATTTTAATTCTATGCAATGTACAAAAGATTGCAACTTTTATATTTTACACTTGCTTATTCTTTTTTCAAAATTGAATTTATTATATGTTATATATTTTATTTGTTGCAGAAAAATGGAACTTCCAAGGACATCATTACAATGTTTACTGGTGCCAATGACATCACTAAGTATGGTTTGGTGGATAAAGTCAACGGGATTTCTCATTTACCTCACTTTAAGACAGAAGAGTGTAACAGACTAGAGGGAAGCGATGGATCCATCTTCCCACCTCATATCACTCCTAACACAACCCTCTATGTATTCGACAAGGATCTCTGTAGACGTCTCCCTCTTAAGTGAGTATCATTTAGTTTAATAGTTGCACTTATTTCTCTTAAGTTTTTTTAATTGTAGTTATGAGAAACTTTTGATTGTCGGTTACTGTTTTTTTAATAGTTTAATTACTTTTTTCCCAACTAATGTTGAAGAACTTATAAAATATTTCTTTTACTGAAAATTTTTATGCTTTTTTTATTTTATTTTATTTTTATTTTTTGCTACCTGTAAAATCAGGTTTTGTTCTGAGTTGTTCAAATAAAAGGCTATGTTTTTCCTGAAAGAGACAACATATCAATATACAAACAGGGAGACAAGAGCTATATTTAAACTATCCAGCAGCCACAATAAATGTTTTATTAAACATTTATTGTGGCTCACCAATGATATTTCAAGCCAAGACAATTTGATACTGGAGAGAGAATTTTGAATAATGGATTATTTTTTTTTTGTAATAAAAGCTTCTAAAATAACTCAACATGCCATGGAATAACACAAACAGTCTCACCACAATGAAGAGACTGTCTGTATTATTCCTTTAAGATGACCTCCATAGACACTCCCATATCTAGTCAAAATACAATGTTAAGAATGAATTAATAAAAAACAATATACATGATATTATGTAAAGGTTTTAATACCTACTAAAAAAAATAACAATATATAAATAAAAATGTTAACAAGCTTTCCTATATAGAAATGAAAAGTTGATATTTTCAAAATGAAGGCAGATATTAAGATAAAATATGGTCGAATAATTTATCTTATAGGAAGAAATCATTGGTGTGCATTTCATTGAGTGAAATAGTTCAGAAATTATATAGAGTTCGAGTTCAAGTCTGAAAGTTCAAAAGTCGATATTTTCAAAATTGTGGCAGATATCAAAATTAAATTCAGTGTAAATTTTTGCCTTATAAAGGGGTATAATTAGTGCAAATTGCAGCTCAATCAGAAAATTTGTCAATCTTTTTTTATGATTTTTTTTCTGACTCAGCAAAGTGAGTTAATGAATTCACAAATTTATGATTGTCCAGGTAGCACAACAATATGTAAGGATGGATATTTTTACCAAGTTTTAACTCTCTAGCTTGAAAACTTTAGGAGTTATGCGAGATACAGACAGACATCCTGCTAAAAATCAATCAAATCGTCTTAAAAACACCCAAAGCAGATAATTCTGTGGAAATATCCATTTCAGATTTTTTGGGTGAAAACAATACTTTTCCCTTTAAGTTAAGAAAAAGTAAAAAAGTCTTAAATTGATTTAAAAGTCTTTAATTTTAGCATTTTTACTTATTAGTACTAAGGGGGCGGGAGGCCTAGCCTGGCAAACAGACCACCTTTGGATCCTTTTTGCCAACCCCAGATGTTCCCACACCCATCAAACCACCACCACCTCACTATCAAACCTTTATGTTTGGATTATGAAGGAGAGGATGTGTTGCCACTTCAGTGTAACAAGTTCCTCTACCCTTATTCCTCCCTTCCCTAAGATATGAAAGTGCAACTCTTTGGATTATGAAGGAGAGATGATGTCTTACCACTTCAGTGTATCAAGTTCCCCTAATACCAATTCCTCCTTTCCCTACGATATGGAAGCGCAACCTTCCATATGCTTCACATGCCCCCAGGTAATGGTAAGCTGTTTCCTCTTCCTCTCCACACACTGGACAGGCGTCCTCCTCTACCTTTAGTGATGATTTTACTCATTAAGTACCCATAGAAAGAGACAAAACATTTCCGAAAAAAAAAAAAAAAATGTTTGCTATTTTGAGTTTAGAATTGATTTGTTTTCTTTGATAAGTGAATTAATTTGAATATTATGTTACAGGTTTAAAGAAGAAGTCGATACTCCTGGCAATGTGTTGGGCTACAGATTCTCTCCTCCTGAAGATGTTTTTGCTTCTAGTGATAAGAACCCTTACAACGACTGCTTCTGTCCTTCAGGGCCTCCTTGTGCTCCCGATGGTCTCTTCAACGTATCTCTTTGTCAATATGGTAAGATTAAGTTTAAGGATAAAATTCTTGATAAAACACTATACACTTTTTTTAGTTTCTTGTTGACTACCAGAGACAAGCCAATCAAATCACCATACACACATTTAGATCTAGATATATAGATCTTTATATCTGTGTATGGGAGGTAAAGGGCACTATCTCCATTTTTTACGAAATTGAGGTTTTAACAGTTTCCTTTTCATTTTCCCCCCTTTTTTTAGAGGTGCAAGTATATGATGTCCTAAAACTAAATCTCACGGATTTAGCCAGTTGGAAAAGTCACTATGAACCAACATGCTGGGGAGGTAAAATAAGTAAAAAAAATCATTAAAGTAGCTCTCCCGAAAAATTTAAATTTGGCCCATAGTGCCCTTTACCTCCCATACACAGATATTACTAAATCATATACATAAAAGCATACACTTGTGTACATTGCAATAATTTACTTGCTGGTGTAAATCAACCTACGCCATTTAGATCTATTACTATGATTATTAGAGAAGAATTTGTTTCGCCACTCTGGAAATTCAATCCAAATTATTTTTGACTTGTACAATATGTGCCAAATAAGTTTTAGTGTGTTGACAGCCAATGTGAGCTCAGGATTTTAAAATTATTTGAGTTTCATTTTAGTATTACTGACTTGAAGAGTTTGTGCCAAATTAGTTTTAATGTGTTGACAGCCAATGAGAGCTCAGGATTTTAAAATTATTTGACTTTCCCACACTGTCAACCAATTAAAACTTATTTTGCACAGACTGTAATTTTATGGTGCGACCAATAGAAATTATTTTAAGCCTCTTAGGTACACAGATTCCTTAAGTTTTTAATAACTGTATCCTCTAAGTTGAAATTCTGTTTATTGAGGTGTGATGTAAATCTGTACACAATCTTATAAAATTTGAATATTTTATTATACCTTAGTTCAAAATGGTGACAATATAAGTATTGTTTTTTTAAACAAGTCTGAAAAAACTATGTAAATTAATCCATTGTTTAAAATTTCCTATTACGAAAGCTGACATCACTTAATGTTTAAATTCATCGGTTGGAATTTTGTTCCATTTATTTATTAGTTGGTATTTTAGTTAGATGCAATGCACTGTGCATACTTAAAATAATCCTTGACCGAAATCTATTCAATCTATCTTTTGCGAATCCTAGTCTTTAATTTTTTTATTCCTTTCAACATCCCTGCATACCTTAAACCACTCAATCCACACTCTCAATGAGCTCTGCCTTCCCTTCTACTCTTAATTAAGATAGTTAAAAAACAGATAGTTTATGCTTAACTCTCTGTTACTTATCCCAACTTAAGTTAGTTAGTGAAATATTTCTCCAAATCAAATCGGCCACATATCAAGTGGCAAACTAATATTAACTTGATTTTCGGTCTACTAACTAATTTTGTACTCAGGATCATGAAAATCACATAGTCCACCATATTTGGTCAAATATTCCTCCAAATCAAAGTGACCACATATCAAGAGACAAACTAACATCAGGATCATGAAAATCACATTGTCTACTATAATTGTACAGGGCCACTCTCCATCGGATTGTTTTTTTCAGATGCTTATTGCCAAGCTATGTCCCGCTGTTTAACTTAGCCGACCATATATTCTTAAAAGGCCCTAAAAGATTAACTTGTACACAAAATTCTAGCTTGATGTTAGTCAGACACTTTTTTGACACACTAATACCTGTATACGAGTAAATAATTGTTCTCTAATTGAAGCTCACCCTATTAGGTTCTACTGTATTTGTTCTGCTGACTGTAGTTCCAGGCAGTGGTGAAAAAAGTATTTTTATTTTTGTCAAAAAATATTTCTTGATGTTCTAACTTATTCTTAATTATTCTTGATATCTTTTTTTTTAACAGAAATTCCTTATTTTGTAATTTAAGAATAATATTCCAGAAACAATTTTAAACATTTTATGTGAAATTTGATAACATACCTGCATATGAGTAAATAATTGTTTATGAACAATATTACAGAGAAGTACTGTTGACTGTAGTTCCAGGCAGTGGTGAAAAAAGTATTTTTATTTTTGTCAAAAAATATTTCTTGATGTTCTAACTTATTCCTAATTATTCTTGATATCTTTTTTTTTAACAGAAATTCCTTATTTTGTAATTTAAGAATAATATTCCAGAAACAATTTTAAACATTTTAATTGAATATTTTTATTCATATTAAGAGCAGAAACCCTGATACTTCAAACAATTCAGAAATCCTACTGAAAGTTCTAATGTATTTTTAAATGATTTTTTACTACGTTTTTATTAGCTTGCTTTCTTGTTTGTTTGTTTGTCCAGTACAAATCTTGTAATCAATTTTTAACTAACTTCCTGAGTTAGCTAGACATTTGAAACTTTTAGAATAGCTCAGAACACGATAAAAATGCATAATTTAATACTTTTAGCCATCTTTCAGCAGAATGTAATCCGTTTTCAGTAAATTTTGCATATGGAAAGTTAGTTCTGAAAAAAATCCGCAAGTTTTTTTTATTTGTTTTGACGGGTTTCAAATTTATGATTTATGACAGAAAATTTAAAAATGTAGTATATAAAAAGTTTTTTTTAGTTTGTAATTATTATTCTTCTACCTTCAGAAACATTCAATGCTGATTTATTTATCTTTACTTTCTGTAATTATTGTTATGTTAATATTTGTATTTTGTGTGTTTAGACTCTCCAGTATTGCTATCCTTCCCTCATTTCTACCTTGCGGATCCTAAGCTGAGAGAAGCTGTTGAAGGAATGTCAGAACCTGATCCAGAGAAGCACGGATTCTGGGTTGATATCCAACCTGTAAGTCTCATTTCTACTTAATTAACACTTATATTTAATAAACTTAAGTCCACTAAAGTTTGCGCGTGAGTTATGACTTTTAACACCGTGAAAAAATCCAAAAATTTGGGTGGGGAGCCAATGAGAGGGTCAGGTTTTTGAATTCTAGAAGGTCGAACCAACTAGGCAAACAAAAATGGTACTAGCCCCACCCCTCCCACAGGCATAGTGGCTTTATTTTTTACCTCATTTAGGTTGGCCAATCTGAGACAAACGTCACAACTCATAACGGGCATACTGTAACTTATCAATTATAATCTTACTAATACAGTAGAACCTCGATAAGAAGTGTCTCAAGGGGATTAGGGAAACAGTCTTGTTATCGAGGTGCTCTTTTTGTTGAGGGTCGTGTTATCAAGATTATTTTGGCTATCAGTCGTGTTATCGAGGTTAATGGCGGGGTTTTCAAGTCTAGACTTGTTCTAGGTCAACCCATTTCTGTATAGAGTCGCATAATAGAGGTTGACTTCTCAAAACAACTTGTTGTAGAGGTTTTGAGTTATGTTGTGAATTGGTAAAAAAAAATCCATGTTATTGAGGTTGTTTGGATAATAATAGTCGTGTTATACAGGTTAATTTAACATTATGTGTTATGGCAATCTCAAGGGGATTTGAAAATTGCACTTTCAATTGAGGTTGTCGTGTTATTGAGGGTCGTGTAAGCAGGGTTCTACTGTATAATAATTACTTATTAATAATCTTATCTGAAAAGTTAAAAAAAAAGAAATTTTGTTGGTTTTAAGATTTCTTGAAAAGTATATATCTTCTTTTTTCTAGTGTTCCATTAAAACCCTGTTTTAATTGCCTCCTATATAGCATCTTTACTTGTAAATTTTGAATCCTTTAAGTTATACATGCTCTTTATATGGTTTAATGATTAACATATGCAACTATGCAAATGTCATGTTCAGATAATATTTATTTCACTCTTAATTGCAGGGTAACATTGAACTACTTCATGTTGATACTTTGAAAGAGTAACATATATGTCACACATTTAGATGCTATCGTCCATACTATGGGTGTGCTTAAAAAATAACTATTTCGCCATATTAGACTGGCCGCCATATTCGATTTAGAATGACGTTACTTAGCTAACCATGCACTGTCATCGAAACTAAATGTGTATGCAAAATTTTAATTCAATCGGTTGAGGATAACTGCTTTAAAAATTCATTTGCAAGATTTGACCCGAACATACATACATACATACATACATAAATAAATACATACATACATACATACATACATACATACATACATACATACATACATACATACATACATACATACATACATACATACATACATACATACATACATACATACATACATACATACATACATACATACATACATACATACATACATACATACATACATACATACATACATACATACATACATACATACATACATACATACATACATACATACATACATACATACATACATACATACATACATACATACATACATACATACATACATACATACATACATACATACATACATACATACATACATACATACATACATACATACATACATACATACATACATACATACATACATACATACATACATACATACATACATACATACATACATACATACATACATACATACATACATACATACATACATACATACATACATACATACATACATACATACATACATACATACATACATACATACCAAGTTAAATAAAAGCTTGTAAAAAAAAGATTTAATAAAAACTGTTTATATAAATATGTTTATAATAAATATGTTATTTATAAATATTTCCTGGTGTTGTATTAGTTATCCTTGAAATATCCTAATATTAAGCTTTTTTATTAAAGCTGACCTTGGAGTGGACAGCACCGTATGTAAATTAATTTTAGTTGCTTGCCTTATCATTTTTTTTTTTCTTTCTTTTTGGACCATTTAATTATAAGTTTATATTTTGGTTAAATTATCTTACCTACATTTATTTATTTATATTAATTTTATAATGTGTTATATAATAATCATTGTATTAAAAAAATATATTATATTTATTACATTTTATGAATATTTATAGATATTATTAGCCTTACTAGTGTAAAAATTATTTATTTCTGTACAAATCCTTCTCCATGTTTTTTTTTAAATTTATTTATTTGTATAATATTTTCCTATATCCCTTGATTTTGCATAAAAATGGCATTGCAGTGGATGCAGTATGAAGTTCAGAGTCTAGCTAGCATTGTGGAATTTGAATCATATTCATACACATTTTGGTATTTCCACTCTATTTCCAGTGGGAGATTCATACTCTAGATCAGGATTTCTCAAATTGTGTGCCATGAGTCTAGCCAAGTGTGCCTGCGGGATCTAAAATAAAAAAAAATAATCAAATCCAAACTAGTCAGAAGAAAATAATGCCTGCCTATATAAGCAAAATAGTTTAAAATGACTTAGTTTTATTTTTCCTAATGGAATTATATTATTTATTATGAGAGTATGTTTTTAGCAGGTAAAATTATGCTTGACATCATAAAGCACGCCCTTCCCTAACCCAAACCCTGGTCAGGCACCTACTTCTAGTAATTTAAGTTAAAAAATAAAAACTACTAAATAAATTGTACAGTTACACTAAAATTGTTATTTAAAATTGTTCATTATTGGCCTGATAAAGGTATAGAAAAGTATTGAAATAAACTGCATCTAAGTAAAAATGATAAATATCCAGTATTTACTAACTATTTAATATGTGTTTCCATAAAAATCATGGTAACTGTTTATGAAAGTAAAAGCCAAATTGCGTAAAAAGTGATTTCCAGCCCTGTAATTACCAAAAAAATTTTCGGGGGGAGGGTCCCTGGAACACTTGGTGAATGGGGGACCCAGTAGACTTAACGACATGGGGTCCAGGATGGTTCTTGGCAGCCCTGCATAAAGTGTAGATATGCTGCGGCTATCAGCTATTTTCGTGTGCCACAGGCTAAAAAGTTTGGGAAATGCTGCTCTAGATAATGCCACTTTCTATTTTTAGCGAGCTATATACCCTCTTATATCATTTTTTTTTTACATACATAGTCAGAACCTCTTCTACCTTGTGGAGATGATAGTGTTGACAAAGGCATCTCCAGGCTGGCCTATGTATACCTTATTTTTAGCAATAGACTTTAAGGTTTGCCATAGATGGATAGAAAGATCCATTTATTACCAATTCATACCTACAGATACTCACTTATATACATAACATTTATTTACCTAGTGAATACGTGGAGAAAGGAGGTTGTCCATATGTTTTTTTGGTTTTTATTTTCATAGGTAATTACATTTTTTTCATAAATCAATTTGTTTATTTGTAGACAATGGGAACAGCTCTGAGGGCGCAGGCTAGAGTACAGATCAACCTCGCAGTGAGTCAAGTAACTGATATCAAGCAAGTTGCTCAATTCCGTGACTTCGTCTTCCCCATCATTTGGTTTGAAGATGTAAGTACACTTTATTTATTTTTATGTAACAAAATAAAATATTTAGTAAACATTACATGAAGTAATTCGATACTACAGCACACCTCTGTGTTCAACCAACTTTAAATAATAAAGTCACCCTACTTTAATTCTTTATTAACAAAAAAACAGAAAAAACAGAAAATTTTGCTGTATTGTAAAATCTGTAAATAGATCTGGTTGTGCAGCAATGGGACACAAATTGTCACCAAGACAACATAAGTATATGCTGAGCAATTATAATTTATTTATATGCCGTTATAGTGAAATATGGAAGTCAGTAGATTTGCCTTTCTTTTTTACATTGCCTAAAACTGACTCAATGGAGTTTAATTCAGTTCAGCCCAGTCTGTGAGTGACTGTGGATTTGGTTTAGATTTTCTTGATGTGAAATATACCAATAGCATAACCCTCAGAGAAAAGAAGGAGTAGAGGGAACAATACTATAGAATCTGGGTCTCAAAAAGTGGTTCATTATGCTCTCCCCCGATACTAAACCTCCCAAGCATCAGTTTGGTGAAACAATATCGATATCTCGATAAAAACTCAAAATTTATCTCATATTAGCTGATAAGTGATATTTGCTTATGACATTTAATATTTTTATTTTTAATACACTTTTTTTTATAAATATGTTCTTTAATGTTTGTTGTTAACCTTATTAAATAAGGTTATGGTAGTATTCATAATACGGAATGTTTAAAGTTTAATTTTAATCAAATTATAATTATTTTTAGGAGACAGACGGATTATAATATTTTATTTATAATTATAAGCGATAATTCTCGGTCTAGTTCTATTGTCGTAAATATCAACTTCTAGACTTGTGGAAAATTGAAAGCTTAATTCAGAACTGACAAAGGAAATTATTCTTCAGTGTAGCACATTTGGTAGAGCGCTATACTGGAAATATAGAGGCCTTTGATTCAAGTCCCCTTCGCTGTCTGACTCACATTGTTAAAAATGATTATAATTTGATTAATACGTAGGTCAAGTAAAAAATAAGGTTCCCACATTTTTTTAGGTGTAAGGCATTTTTTATTGCAATAAATAAGTATACCATCTGAAAGCTTGTACTTTAAACTATTTTTCTACGCATTTTTCCTGACGAGTTATCCACTTCTGAAAACCCGCTTTGAAGAACTCCGCCGCCAGGCCACCAATGAACTTGGTGACCGATTCCTTCACCTCTTCATCTATACTGCAATTGCTTGATGTACTCAATTGCTTGATCATGCCCCCTATAGCCCTGATCTTCCACTTTTTTCTGAAATTGAAGCAACACTTGGGTGGACAACGTTTCAGTACAGATGAAGAGGTGAAGGAATCGGTCACCAAGTTCATTGGTGGCCTGGCGACGGAGTTCTTCAAAGCGGGTTTTAAGAAGTGGATAACTCGTCAGGAAAAATCTGGTGACTATGTAGAAAAATAGTTTAAAGTACAAGCTTTCAGATGGTATACTTATTTATTGCAATAAAAAATGCCTTACACCTGAAAAAAATGTGAGAACCTTTTTTTTTACTTGACCCTCATACTTATTAATTATCTAAAGGCAGTAACGTCGTTAACAAACATGTAACAGTTCCTTGATAACCAATAGCAATCTTCTTTGAGTGGGGTATCAAATAAATGCTACTTGTTGACAAGCGTTTGTGGGGAAGGAAGGACAAGGAATAGACCAATAAGACAAGGACCAGTGACCACGGTTTAGTTCGGATTGAGCTCGCTTGGGAGGTTTAGTATTGGGGGAGAGAATAATAAACCACTTTTCAAATTGGATTGTTTCCTCTACCCCTTCCTTGCTATGAGGCATAACCCCTCTCAATTCCCTCTCCAATGAACCAGATATCTTATCTAGGTGATTACAATTTTATTTTTCTTGCTGGAAACCTATTGGTTTGTGTTCCATCAAGTGCATATTTTCTGTTTCACTTGCATTAATTCTTCGTTTTTTCATTTTTAGGGTATTAATGGTATGCCACCAGAGGTCACGCACCTGTTGAATCTGGCTACGACTGTTCCACCGATGGCTAAGACTGCTCTTCTCTACATCCTGTTCATCTGCGGAGCTTTGCTGCTCGTACTCTCTGCTTTCTGTCTTGTAAGGAACTCCGGCAGACAAGAAACACTCTCTCTCGAAGGAACCGCTCAATATGCAGCAAATGATATTAAAAAACCATCGAAACAAACTAACGGAATGGGCAAAGATAGAGCAAATCCTGGATTTATGGATGATAATCATCCTTAAATTCATTTTTTTTTTTTTTTTAAATCTCATAAATTTTAAAACATTCCTTTCTCCTTTTCCTATAAACTGAATATTTTAGATATTTTTTTTTCAACTTTTATTTGAAAAACAAAATTCTCAAATTTTTAGTAATTACAAATTGGTTTTTATTTTTATAATCTTCCTTTTAAACCTCTGTTTTAAAGATGTATAATGAATAAATTAATGCTTAAACAGAGCTTTAATTAAAGATTTAATTCTAAAAACTTTTATAAACTGATTAAGAAATAAAAAATTAAAAAAGTTGAATTTGAAAAAAAGAAAATTATAAACATGAAAGACTTAAACTATAATAAAGGTTTAATTTTCATTTTACTTCAATTTCTTTATTTTTTAAAAACAAAATTGACACTAAAGTTGATAAAATTTTATAAAAACAACAATATCTAGGAATAATAATTGACAANTGTTACTGTTAAAAATATAATTAAATTATATATTATTAAAAAACAAAATATTGATATCACAAATTTGTTGATAATAATTGACAAAGTGGTAAACAATGATTTTTTTTTACTGATTATGACTTTCTGCAAGATGTTTTAGTAAAATGTCTTGAAATTACACCTTTCTGTGTCTTTTAATGTAAAATGACTGTGTTTCACCTGTTTAACTAATAATTATTAAAGAAATAGTGGGGCAATAAAACTTGTGGCTTAGAGGAAGGTGGTTAGAGGTGGTTAGAGGTGGTTAGAGGTGGTTAGCAATAGTTTGAGGCAGTTAGGGGAAGATACCTAAGTTTACATTTGGTCAGTATTTGAGCATATTCTTCCAGCATGAACTTTTTCTACTCATTAGAGTAGAGGTATGAGTACTTAGTCAAGCATTTGTCCAGCTTAAACTTTTATTATATTACTCAATTGAGTAGTTGTTTAAGTAGTCAGCAAAGCAATTGTCTAGCTTAAAGTTTAATTATCCTACTCAATCGAGTAGATGTTTGAGTACTTAGCCAAGCATTTGTCCAGCTAAAACTTTAATTATCCTACTTAATCGAGTAGATGTTTGAGTACTCAGCCAATTATTTGTCCAGCTTAAATTTTAATAATTCAACTTAATCGAGTAGATGTTTGAGTACTTAGCAAAGCATTTGTCCAGCTTAAACTTTAATTATCCTACTTAATCGAGTCGATGTTTGAGTACTCAGCCAAGCATTTGTCCAGCTTAAACTTTAATCATCCTACTCAATCGAGTATATGGGACTCAATGAGTTCAAACCCTTATCAAGTTTAATATCAACTAAAGATAATAGAGGGCAAAATATGTCAAGTTTTGAGAAATCTCACAGCTATATATTTGATAAGATTTTTTTTTTTTTTAAATTTGAACCTTTATCAATCTATTTATGGCAAAGAGTTATTAGGACCTTTTCCTTTTTTTAGTATTAAAATCTTTCATATTGTAAAAATATGTTTAACATTAAAAAAGTATAACCCTTTGCATTCAAATATATATATACAATACAAACATTTTTAAAAAAAAATTAATTAACTCTTAGTAAGTCTTATGGTTAATAGTTAATTATTTATTTTGTTAATCGTAATGACACTTGCTGTGAAAACTCCAAAACTTTTTCATCTCCCATCTAAGGCTCTCTTAAACGAATAAATATTCCTTAGAAAAAAAAGTCAATCTATCTCTAAACAAGATTACAATAAATCGTAATTATATTATCTCAATTTATAAAAAGATAATGTGAAGAAATTAATTAAAGATATAATTGACTATAAATTATCTATTGATAATAAATGTTATCAGAGTCTATTATACGACAGTAATTAATTAATTTTTATTGACAAATTAATTTCATCGATGAGTAATAACTCTTACAAAGATAACTCCTGAAGAGTTT
>KZ651728.1:150053-168879 GCA_001010745.2 Gerris buenoi
AAAAAAAAAAAAAAACAATTCCATAAAATTAATTTTACAAATGTCACCTAGATTTCCAAGAGGGTATAAACAAACCCCAATTTAAAACTTTTAAAGATTTAGTTGATTCTGTGAATCTGACAAGCTTAGCTTGTAGTAAGATTTGTATAAAGAATTCGTATAAACTGGGTGGGTAGAAAACCATTTTATTTTGTCCTAAGTGCTTTTACAACCTACACATTCAAATCAACGTCTAAAACTTTTATCAAATTTTTTGATAAATAAATAAAGCTATTGGAGCGACAAGTACTCTATTGCTCTTAATCGTGTGTTTAAGGAAAAAAATAATGCTTATTTTAGTTTATTATTTTTAAGGATTTGCCGTTTCATTAAAATCTTAAAATTTTCAGGAAATGTAAGTCTAAAGAGAAATTGTAGTACCTAGTTAAAATGAGTTTAACATTTCATTATATTAATGCGTTAGACAAATAATTATTAATATAATATACATTTTAATTACTGCTACTACTGCATTATTTAATAATACTATAGACTCGCATTACAATAAATTGTAATTGTTTATTTACGCTTTGTTTGTTTTTTAAATAATCCGTACAATGTTTGTACTGATTAAGATTGTGGTTCTTTGAGCATAAATGTAATAAATTCAGAGCCTGTTGTTTTAATTAGTTCGCTTTTAAACATTATCATAGTTTTACATTTGTTTTCTTACTCTCTTGCTCAGGATATAGGAAGATATGATGAAATTGTGTATGAAGAAATAGTGACTTTTTTTTCACTATTTATTGTGTTCATTTTTAAAATAAGCAACTTAAAATAAGTAACATTTATTAATTTTGTGTAACTCCTTTAAAATGTCATTGAAAAAAAAAAAAGTTATAAACAACAAATTATGGCTGACTTTAAAGTCGTGTCCAGACCAGACTGCTGAACCAAACAGGGAAAACGAGCTGAGCATTGATCTCTGCGCATGCCCAGAGTGAGATGCGCAGGCGCACTTTAGACTGGGCATGCGCAGAGACCTTTCCTCTGTTCGGTTCGGCAGTCTGGACGAGGCCTTAAACTCCTCTACTATATAAGCTTCACTTTCCTGTCAGGGACAACTCGTGTAATCTACGTTTGACCCACTTCTCGACTACCTAGAAAGTTGAAACTTGCACAAATTAAATTATGTGTGATTATGTATAATTACGAGTATATATATTGCTCCGATGGCAGTATAATATAACCAGTAATTAGTTTTATATTAATCCCGTTGTGCTAGCGGATCAATAAATTTTACATTAACGAGGCAATTTGGGCGGTAAAATTAAACAAAAAAAAATTACCTATATGTAGGTACTTATTTATGTTTTATGTTATGTACTTATGTTTTATTAATTCCCTTTTAAACCCACTCGAAAAATCGTTTGACTTTTTATTTCTAATCCAATCGCATAAAAAAGACCATTTTCTTCCGTAAAAAAATATATTAGTATTTCAACCCTCACGATCTAGAGATAGATTTAGCGGATCTGTTTTTCCGGTGGTTAGAATTGATTAAAATATTTAATGTAACAAAGACGAAAGTTAAAAATAATATTAAATTGAACAGTAAAAAGCGGCAGACAGACACGGAAGCAAAAATGTTCCCTGATGTCGGAAACAGATTTCTGTCTTGGAATTTTTGAAATCGGAGACACAAAAATGTTTCCCATTATTTCTGATTGAAAGTAAATGGAAACACTTATTTATAAAGAATGCACTAAAGAAGATAAAAATACATTTTTAAACGTCCATAGTAGGTACTATGAGCGATCAAAGCATGAATGAATTAAAGACTGGGCTTTCTTTAGAAACCCCCAACGAACTATTGTAGTAAATCTTTTTTTTTTGCTTCCAAGCTTACCGAAGGTAACGAAAGCCATGTGATCGTTCTTAAGAACGACATTTTATTATGTCTCCGATTTCAAAAATTCGAAGACAGAAATCCGCTTCAGTCATCACGGAACATTTTTGGTTGCGTGTCAGTCAGTCGCTCAATCTCTGCGAACCAACATATCTTAATAACTACTTGTCCGATTTTAATGAAATTTGACGGTTGGTCATAATTCATAATTAGTCCATTATTGGTCCCGTTGCATGTTGAAGTTGATTAAGTTGTAACCTTCTGCTCCCATTTATTTTTCTTCTACATCCACACCTATATCTTCAACAGTCCTCATCTAATTTTCATTAAATTTGAATGGTTTGTCGAAAGTAGCCCGCAGATAGTCCCAGATTAATTTCAACCGTGTGCGATCTTTACAAACTACACATCTGATTTTAATTAAATTTGGATTCTAGGTCATAATTAGCTAATTGTTGGTCCCTTATAAGTTTCAATCTTCTACATTCATTTTTCTCTCTTCAACATGCGCACAAATATACATTTATTTACACTTACATTTTCAAAGTTGCTTATATGATTTGTGTGAAACTTATATTGTTTATCGAAAGTAATCCGCAGATAGCCTAGATTAATTTGCACCGTTTGTGCTCTTTACCTTTTGCTCACTTTATTAGATGTAAAAAAATCAAAAATTTTGACAGATTTAAAAAACGGGGTAAAAATTAAATCAATTTTTATAATAATTGGCTTTAAACAATGAAATCATTATATTTTACGAAATAGGGCACAAGAAAGCTATGCGCCACACTATTATCGGCAGAGTATTGTTTTAACTGTTTATCTTGTTGTCTATGTTTGTCAGTTTTAATTGTTATGTAAGTTTTTTGCTTAGCTCGATATTTTTTCTTCGTTCTTAGGCACTGATGATGCGACCTTTTGAAGCCTAAAAACTGCTTTGACATTAGCTTTTTTAATTTACGTGGAAAGACAGTTTGTGTTTTTTTCTCATCAGTTCTTTAGTTTGAAAACCATATTACATAGCAGAATATTAGTATGTATATGCGTTACGTTAAATAATTGAAACAAAAAACAAATTATTCTTAAATCTAACTACATAGTTAGTAATTGATTTCAAGAGATTGATTGAAAGGTTCATGTATCTATTTTTGTTTTGGGTTACGTGGCAAAGGAAGTCCTGTTACGTGTAGATTGTAAAGCGTGGATTGTTTACAGATAAGTGGGTGGAAGATGATACTGGAAGAGTTGAAACATTGTCCCAAACCTTGCATTAGATTCGGGTGGTGAGTCACTTCACACTTCACGCAACCGTCGAATCTTGTTGTATACAACACGATATGACCACGTCTTACAATTGGTACCGCTCTTCACATTGATTTTTTTCTTTTCTCTCTAAAAGAAACCGGTTCAGGACCTTTTTTTTTAAAAAAAATCCTTACATGAGATGAACAGGAAAGAAGAATAAGGATGCGTTTTTCTGTTGGTTAAAGACGGTACTTCGTCTTTATCGAATACTTGAATAGTCTACCAGGAACCCGAATTTTATTGAAAACCGGTTCCAAAGATTTAAAGTCTTCGAAGGATGCTCGGTATTTTACTCAACAGGATCTTTTTTTTTTTTTTTTTTTTTTTTTGTTACTTGGTTTTTAAAGAATAGAATCTAGTTATTTATAATCCAACTCTTTTGGGTTTCGAGTATGTACAAATGATTTTTGAAAGTAAAATAAGTATAAAGCCTCCCGCAGACGATCGACTTTTTGTCGGCCGACACAAAGTCGGTAGGAGACGGTGCGAATAGAAACAATAGAAACAGGTGAAACCCCGCACACGGCCGACAAAAAATCGGCCGAGTTTACCTGTTTTCTATTTTTTCTATTCGTCCGTTTCCTACCGACTTTTAGTCGGCCGACAAAAAGTCGGTCGTCTGCGCGGGCCTTAAGACGTTTCCACATTTTAATATTTGTCTTCTTATTTTATAATTTGTCTTCTTACTTACTTATTTGTCTTCTTACTTACTTATTTGTCTTCTTACTTGCTTATTTGTCTTTTTACTTACTTATTTGTCTTCTTACTTACTTATTTGTCTTCTTACTTACTTATTTGTCGTCTTACTTACTTATTTGTCTTCTTACTTACTTATTGCAGTCCTCTTCTACCTCTTGGTGTAGAGGATGTACAAAGATGTCGCCAGTTCTTCCTATAAGAATCAGGAAGCCCAATGGCTGCCAGGACAGTTCCTGGCATTTCCAGGGCCGATGCCCCGTAATAATATTTTTCTTTAATAATACATTTATCACCACTAGCTCAATTTTCCATTTGTTGTTGTTAGGGTGCCGTTGGAGAGTTTTTGAGGAGGTTGGAGAGAGATCATAAGATCCTTGATTGTCTGGCGTGGGAAGATATAGGCAATAGGAAATGTAAAAGTACTGTATAAGAGCATCTTATTAACTAAATAATACGGATATTCTGGATACTGATCACACGTTTCTTATCGCTATCAAGGAAGAAGTAGACAAATTATTATTAAAATCTGAACAACTTGGTAAAAACCGTCTTTTAGGCCTAAAGAGGCCCATTTACACTACACGTGCATTGCATGGCGTGCTGTGCCAAACAAGGACGAAACGTGCCAGTGCCAGTGTGTGGAGATATCCGTGCATAGCACGAGCTGCAATGCGTAGCGCGATGGCAATCAAGACGAGTTTGATTTTCAGCGCGCCATACCATCCGGCGCCGTGCCAACATGCTTGTTTGTGGGCCAGTCTCGCGCCACGTGCTGAGAGTGCAACATATTTTGTGAGGTTATATCTCGTTGACAGCAAGAGATTCTTGCTTGTATCTTTTGAGAATTAATGATACATCAGTTTTTCTGTCTCCCATATGTCTTGCCGTTGTTTATTGACGCTTATAGAAATTACCATTGTTTGTGGCGAGTTAAGTGCAAGGTTATCTTGCTTCTTCTATCAATTTTTAGTCCATATTTGCCTCCTCCTCAGTTTCTCCTTGCTATCTTCATGTATCGCGTCAGTCGACAAAACTGCTTCAGCTTTTTGTCGATAACTGGTCGTCTACATTAAAAGATCACAGTATAAATACAGACTTCTAGAACATCACAGAGTGAACTGCACTTACAGTGTGTGGTCAGGTCATCTCTCCCAGAGAATTAAGATGACAGACTTTCTTCTGAATACATTTAGAGAGAATGACCTTCTTAAAAGGTAGAAAGCAGACAAATGACCATAAACTCTTCCTAGGTGTAAATATCTTTCTAAAACTGCGGCAGTGCATTCACAGCGCTCGAGTGCTGGAGACTTAAGTTAAATAAAAACGTTGAAGTTAAAAAAGAAAAGAAATGATTCCCGATTCCCGACAGCTAGAAAAATGTTTTTGTGTTGGCGGAAAGCTCGTGATTCTTTTTTACCGTTTCCAATTCAATTAAAAGAATCCTCAACATTTCATTTCCGTTTCCATTTCGTTTGGATTTAAAAGTTCGTCAGTTCAAACACTCATTCTATCATGGAAGGACAAATGTTTTTTCAAGCAATTCCAATTCTAGTGTTTTTTGAGTAAATTAATTTTTATGTGTGACTAAATTAACCTATGTTAAAGTTAATGACGAAAGTCAAACTTGTCAAAATTATATTAAAATTGTTGATGGGCGTCTTTTATTCGATTCCCCCCTCCCCCCTTAAATAAATTTTCAAAATTAGTGTGCCTCTAAAAGTCGATGTCATCTTGTAAAATGAAGCAGCGGCTAGAGTAATTTTAGTCGCTGCATTGGCCACCCCAGTTTTAGTGACGCTTTTTTCCTGATCCTCCCTATAGTTCTTTAACTACTTTTAATACCTTTCCTTTTAAACTATCGTTTTAAATCTATCGAAACCTTCATTTTTTTTTTCTTTATTGTGGTGCGGGCCCCCTTGTGGTGCGGGCCCCTAGGCTGCAGCCTATGTAGCCTGTGCTTAAAAGCGGCCCTGATCTTTTGTAATGTTTTTACTATATATTGAAAGTCCAGTAGGAAAGTGATCTGTTATTTTATCTTGTACTATAAACGAATGTANATATCACGCTAGCGTAGCACATCCTTTGTCTATATTGCCTTGCGTATATGAGAAAACTTTATTCTGAAAAGTTATAATATCACGCTAGCGTAGCACATCCTTTGTCTATATTGCCTTGCGTATATGAGAAAACTTTATTCTGAAAAGTTATAATATCACGCTAGCGTAGCACATCCTTTGTCTATATTGCCTTGCGTATATGAGAAAACTTTATTCTGAAAAGTTATAATATCACGCTAGCGTAGCACATCCTTTGTCTATATTGCCTTGCGTATATGAGAAAACTTTATTCTGAAAAGTTATAATATCACGCTAGCGTAGCACATCCTTTGTCTATATTGCCTTGCGTATATGAGAAAACTTTATTCTGAAAAGTTATAATATCACGCTAGCGTAGCACATCCTTTGTCTATATTGCCTTGCGTATATGAGAAAACTTTATTCTGAAAAGTTATAATATCACGCTAGCGTAGCACATCCTTTGTCTATATTGCCTTGCGTATATGAGAAAACTTTATTCTGAAAAGTTATAATATCACGCTAGCGTAGCACATCCTTTGTCTATATTGCCTTGCGTATATGAGAAAACTTTATTCTGAAAAGTTATAATATCACGCTAGCGTAGCACATCCTTTGTCTATATTGCCTTGCGTATATGAGAAAACTTTATTCTGAAAAGTTATAATATCACGCTAGCGTAGCACATCCTTTGTCTATATTGCCTTGCGTATATGAGAAAACTTTATTCTGAAAAGTTATAATATCACGCTAGCGTAGCACATCCTTTGTCTATATTGCCTTGCGTATATGAGAAAACTTTATTCTGAAAAGTTATAATATCACGCTAGCGTAGCACATCCTTTGTCTATATTGCCTTGCGTATATGAGAAAACTTTATTCTGAAAAGTTATAATATCACGCTAGCGTAGCACATCCTTTGTCTATATTGCCTTGCGTATATGAGAAAACTTTATTCTGAAAAGTTATAATATCACGCTAGCGTAGCACATCCTTTGTCTATATTGCCTTGCGTATATGAGAAAACTTTATTCTGAAAAGTTATAATATCACGCTAGCGTAGCACATCCTTTGTCTATATTGCCTTGCGTATATGAGAAAACTTTATTCTGAAAAGTTATAATATCACGCTAGCGTAGCACATCCTTTGTCTATATTGCCTTGCGTATATGAGAAAACTTTATTCTGAAAAGTTATAATATCACGCTAGCGTAGCACATCCTTTGTCTATATTGCCTTGCGTATATGAGAAAACTTTATTCTGAAAAGTTATAATATCACGCTAGCGTAGCACATCCTTTGTCTATATTGCCTTGCGTATATGAGAAAACTTTATTCTGAAAAGTTATAATATCACGCTAGCGTAGCACATCCTTTGTCTATATTGCCTTGCGTATATGAGAAAACTTTATTCTGAAAAGTTATAATATCACGCTAGCGTAGCACATCCTTTGTCTATATTGCCTTGCGTATATGAGAAAACTTTATTCTGAAAAGTTATAATATCACGCTAGCGTAGCACATCCTTTGTCTATATTGCCTTGCGTATATGAGAAAACTTTATTCTGAAAAGTTATAATATCACGCTAGCGTAGCACATCCTTTGTCTATATTGCCTTGCGTATATGAGAAAACTTTATTCTGAAAAGTTATAATATCACGCTAGCGTAGCACATCCTTTGTCTATATTGCCTTGCGTATATGAGAAAACTTTATTCTGAAAAGTTATAATATCACGCTAGCGTAGCACATCCTTTGTCTATATTGCCTTGCGTATATGAGAAAACTTTATTCTGAAAAGTTATAATATCACGCTAGCGTAGCACATCCTTTGTCTATATTGCCTTGCGTATATGAGAAAACTTTATTCTGAAAAGTTATAATATCACGCTAGCGTAGCACATCCTTTGTCTATATTGCCTTGCGTATATGAGAAAACTTTATTCTGAAAAGTTATAATATCACGCTAGCGTAGCACATCCTTTGTCTATATTGCCTTGCGTATATGAGAAAACTTTATTCTGAAAAGTTATAATATCACGCTAGCGTAGCACATCCTTTGTCTATATTGCCTTGCGTATATGAGAAAACTTTATTCTGAAAAATTATAATATCACGCTAGCGTAGCACATCCTTTGTCTATATTGCCTTGCGTATATGAGAAAACTTTATTCTGAAAAATTATAATATCACGCTAGCGTAGCACATCCTTTGTCTATATTGCCTTGCGTATATGAGAAAACTTTATTCTGAAAAATTATAATATCACGCTAGCGTAGCACATCCTTTGTCTATATTGCCTTGCGTATATGAGAAAACTTTATTCTGAAAAATTATAATATCACGCTAGCGTAGCACATCCTTTGTCTATATTGCCTTGCGTATATGAGAAAACTTTATTCTGAAAAATTATAATATCACGCTAGCGTAGCACATCCTTTGTCTATATTGCCTTGCGTATATGAGAAAACTTTATTCTGAAAAATTATAATATCACGCTAGCGTAGCACATCCTTTGTCTATATTGCCTTGCGTATATGAGAAAACTTTATTCTGAAAAATTATAATATCACGCTAGCGTAGCACATCCTTTGTCTATATTGCCTTGCGTATATGAGAAAACTTTATTCTGAAAAGTTATAATATCACGCTAGCGTAGCACATCCTTTGTCTATATTGCCTTGCGTATATGAGAAAACTTTATTCTGAAAAGTTATAATGTCCATGAAGCTCTACACAAAAAAAATTGTTGGTGAATCCTTAGATAAGAATCTCCTTTTAAGATAGAATTTCAAGCAATATTCTTCTATTACAAATATCCAGATGCAGTTTCATAACGAGTTAGATGCTAGACAAATATATGTTTAAATAGAAGCATTATAAAGGTTTATTACACCCGATGTGAATGCTTTTATACTTATATAAGCTGACAACTAAACCTGATATTGAATACATCCGGTCCTTTTCCTTTTAAATCCTTCGCACCTCCTTCAATCTGAACACAAACAGACTTAGTTTTTCTTTTTGTCTCTTTTAAGTTTAAAACGGTAAAATAAAAGAAAGATATTTTTAAATTCTAATGTTCTTTTTTTTCAATCTTGATTGGCTCTAAGTAAAATGATAATTTCTTTAAATACTAAACAAATATTGTTATGTTTGTAATAAAAGAATTATTTTAACCCTGACAACGACAACATAAAGACTGTTAATTTATGTGCTTGATGACGTAATACGCCCTTGATTTTTTTTTGTTTCTTGCGTCATTTGTCGAATAACTTTAATATTTTTCACCAACTTATTACTTTCTTATACAAAGAGAAAGTATTGTGGTGGCGCTAATATTTAATTTGAGTTTTTGTTGGATTTACCTCGTATTGAGGTCCTCTTGAGTCCAAAAAAGTAGTTTTTAAAAAATGTCTGTCTGTGCAGACGCCTAGAGCCTAAACAACTGGGCCGATTTATACTAAATTTGGCATACATGTTCAGAAAAATCATATCCTGAGGCGATATTGTAAAATTAATTTTAGTTCCAAATTTGGGGAGCTACCCCTCAAAAACTATGAAAAAACAGTTTAAAAAAAAAAAACTTCTTGAAACGGTTCGGACGATTTTGATTAAAATGTTGTTCATTTAAATACGAATCTAATAATATAGGCCGTTTCCCAAGGAAAAATCTAGTTCCGGAGAAAATGGCTTAAAACGCGGATGGAGAGAGCCCAGGTTCGATTCCCCGCCCGGGAGAAGTTATTTTTATGGTATATTTTCATGAAATGTTAAATAATAATTAAATGTACATACAAAACTAATTATGAACTCGTATATGAGAAAGTTTTTTCTGAGTTGTCTCGGNTTAATATAATGTATATTTATTAAATGACAATTGGTATTTTAATTGGTATAGTCAATTACGATTAAGGACAAATCCACGATTAAGGACAAATCCAAGGCCACCATTGAGTAGCTAAGGAAAAATCCTGAAACTTTTGTATTTATTTTTTTTTTTTAAAAATGCATTTCTGACGAGTTATTCAGGGGTTTCCATACTTTTGTGCCACCCTGTATATTTTTTTTAATCTACTCTTCAATACCTTTCATTTGATACCCCACTCAAAAATAAAATCGCGTAACATGAAGTATCCACCATTTTGAGAACAGCATAGATAATTTTGAGTTCGCTATATTTTTCCTGTGTACGGGTCAAAACGATCTTTAATATTGGAACGTTTCTTATTTTTATGTTTTTATCTCTTTTTTTATTGAAACATACAGAGTGACCGACACACAGGAACGAAATTATATGGGTTTACTTTCGAAATCCTTAAAACATTAAGAAAGTGTCTCGAAAACGGTTTGGACGATTTGGATTTAAAAATTCTAAAATGTATTCCATTTCAATGTTTGTCCAGGATACTGCAATATTACCCACACAGTTATTTGGCCACAGAGTTTCGCTTTCTTTTTGATCGGACCTTAACACTATAAAATTAGGTATCACGGGATATAATTTCACTATCACCAAATACGAGAAAAATAATCTCTAATTAACTCAAGATACGATGCGCACAAGACATTTCTTTCTCGAGTTCAGCGTACACAGTTTTTTTTCATTAGAATAAACTTGAGGTCTAGTCTAAGAATAAATTGAAGTGGAGCTTGACGCAAAGCTTTGTTATTATAATTATGTAAAATGAAACAATATGTATATGAGTTAGAAGAGACTGGGTGATCGAGTACGGTGCATGACAAATAGAACCCGTTCTGGTAAGTTATTCCACTCTGCTAAATCCTACGGTTCTTAAGCACTTAACTGCTTGAAAGAGAAAAAAACCGCACTAGCACTCCACAATACTACTTCATTTAAAACTTAACTATACACCTTGTGTACCGTCTCGCACCTCAATAACAAACACTTTTAATTTATCATCCCTTTGAGGCATCTGCTACTGTTTCACTTCAAGTCTTAATCTATTTTTAAATGCTCGNACTCTTATATGAGAAAGTTTTTCTGAGTTGTTTTTTGTTTCTTTTGTTCGACTATTTATACTTTATTTATTTGAACTACCCAAGTGTTAAAATGTTCCTTAACATTAAAATGTTAATTAAAATGTTCCTCTGTAACTAATTGTATGTTTCTAAGATGGTTGGTGGTTTAAGGCTGTTGTGTTATTAGCTATTTACTTAGGTCTTCTTTTTCCGGTTGGGGTTTCGTGTTAGCTCCTTTATTTTTGTTGTATCTGTTTGTAAGTTTGGAATGTCTTAAATTAGAAATAGTTATTATATAAGATGATTTAGGAGAGGAAAGTTAGTTTAGACGAGTATAGGCTGGTTAAAACTAAGTTGTATAATTAATCAGTTGTCAAGGTTAGAAGAGAAGTAATCTTGAACTAGAAGAGATTATTTCTCAATATAAACAAGTAATGAAATAATCTCTTCCTTCTCCATATAATGTAATCTCTTANTTATCCCTTTGAGGCATCTGCTACTGTTTCACTTCAAGTCTTAATCTATTTTTAAGTGCTCGATATTTTATCGTTACATTTAACGCTAATTTTAAGGTGTTAATCTCATAATAAGAACTAGTTTTTTTTTTTTTTTTTTTTTTTTACTCGAGCCATTTGAGTCAATGTATTAGGTAGATATTTGCCAATTTTAATTATAAATTGTGATTATAGATTACATTCATAATTTAAGGATATTTTTAGGGCTATTATAGTACTTCTTATATTGCTTATAATAGTGTTGCTATAATGGTGTAGCTTATAATAGTACAGCCTATATGTAAACATTGCCTCTCGACCTCTCATATGGTACTTCTTATGTCTTATATTGCTTTTTATCATAGTGTAGCTTATATTGCTTAATCTAAATAGTGTAGCTTATAATAGTACAGCCTATACGTAAACATTGCCTCTCGACCTCTCATATGGTATTTTTTATATATAGCTTATAATAGTGTAGCTTATNTTTATGTGGTATGTACAAAAGGTTGTTTTTATACAAATGATTGCACAAAAGGTTGTTTTGACTGAGTTTTTGTGGTATGTACAATAGGTTGTTTTGACTGAGTTTATGTGGTATGTACAATAGGTTGTTTTGGCTGAGTTTTTGTGGTATGTACAATAGGTTGTTTTGACTGAGTTTATGTGGTATGTACAAAAAAGGTTGTTTTGACTGAGTTTTTGTGGTATGTTCAAAAGGTTGTTTTGACAGAGTTTTTGTGGTATGTACAAAAAGTGGTTTTTATACAAATGATTGCACAAAAGGTTGTTATGACTGAGTTTTTGTGGTATGTACAAAAAGTGGTTTTGACTGTGTTTTTGTGGTATGTACAATAGGTTGTTTTGACTGAGTTTATGTGGTATGTACAAAAGGTTTTTTTTGACTGTGTTTTTGTGGTATGTTCAAAAGGTTGTTTTGACTGAGTATTTGTGGTACTTCATGACTATTACTTGACAGGTTAATATAGAAAGAAACACTACAGTACTCATTTTACATTATTTTCTTCAGTATTTAGTGTTAGCATAATAATTAATTTTTAAGCGTTAGAATAATAATTAATTGTTAAGTGTTAGAATAATAATTAATTGTTAAGTGTTGACATAATAATTAATTGTTAAGTGTTCGCATAATAATTAATTGTTAAGTGCGTTAGCATAATTTACTTTTGTGTGACTCTTACTATGCACAATATTGTTGTTTTATACTTTCTGGATTATTTAAATTCCAGATTATCCGGCAAAGGTAGAAAAAACTAGACTGCCATTTAGTACGGCACATCATAGTATATCGTACATAGTAGTCGACCTTTGCGATTCCGTATTTACTGACCAAACGAACAAACTGTGTATTTATATATTTGAACTTCTCATTCGAGCCGTGGAATATGGCGTGTTGATTTATTACTTTTTCTTGACGTTTTCTTCTTTTGATTGGTACATTAATATCTTTATAGCTGTGATATTAGCATCTTATATATTTCTTATTTATTAGCATCTTTATCTACTCATTTTATTTTCGAATGGACTTTGCTTTTAGTCTTTTATATTACGCGACCTTCATCTAGCTTTTAAGGAATCTTTGAGTCTGTCATTATTGATTATCTTCTTTGTGTTTGTCTTCCTTATTATCTGTATTTCTTTTCTTTTTACTGGTCTTACATTACTTTGCTTTGTAATTCTCATCGCACACCTTTTACGCCAATTTTGAACCACTTCCCGTCTTTCAATCTTCCCCAAATTTTGCACATAGAAACAATTTAGGTGAAGAATGCAGAAACAACCCCTCCAAAAAAAACATGTTGAAAATGAGGCCAGTTTTAAAAAATGGTATTTTATATTAATTATTTATCTCTAATCAATATGAAGCATTTTATCTTTGTGTTACCGAAACGGTATAAAATTAGACTGCCAATTAGTGTAGCTCATATAGCTTCCTCGCATCCTATCACGAACTTTTTTTTACATGAATTAAAGTATAATTTCTTAAGCAAAAGTTAAAGAGCGAAGACAGTTGAAATTAATGTGGCGCTATCTGCGGTCTACTTTCAGCAAACAGTCAAAATTTCATAAAAATCAGATGAGTATTTTTTAAGATATAGGTGTAAATAAATGTATGTTTGTGTGCATGTTTCATAGATACAAATGGGCCAGAGGAATTAAACTTATATGAAACTAACAATGGGCTAACTTATATGAAACTAACAATGGGCTAACTTATATGAAACTAACAATGGGCTAACTTATATGAAACTAACAATGGGCTAATATTGACCTACCATACAAATATTTAAGATATTTTCGTTCGCAAAAATTGAGTGACAGAATGGATTTCTGTCTTGGAATTTTTTAAATCGGAGACAAAATATTTTCGTTCTTCAAAATGATTACATAGCTTCAGTTACCTTCGGTACGCTTGGAAGCATTAAATGTCATACAGACATCGAATATGAAAGTTTAAGAGTTTGTTTAATAATTTAGGTTTTTTTTTTTTTTTTTTTTTTTAAATGCCCCATTTTAATTGGAAATCCGAATTACTTTATGGAAGGCTATGGAGTTATCGGATGTTAGTACTTAAAGATCTAGGGGAAAGTTACTAAGCAAAGGTCAGGCAAATAATGAAACATAAGGAGGACAAATCATTTATATTTCTGGATTATGACCACCATCGTCTTAGTGAGAAGGATGCGGGCTTGATTAAAAATAGTTCTGTGTTTATAATTTCCGGTGTTGGGCTTTAATTTAGAAAGTAACTAATCGTTAGAGTAATATTTTATGTATTTTATCAGGACTTCTAAAACCTATAGACATGCTAGAAATACACCAAATAGTCCAGGAGATAGCGTGCAAGAAAGTTTGTGACTAACATCAACCTAGAATTTTGTGTACAAGTAAGTAAATCTTTTAGTGACTTTTAAAAATATATGGTCGGCTAAATTTGTCTGCGAGACATAGCTTGGCAATTGGCATTTGAAAAAAAAAAAAACCGATTGATAGCGGCCATGTCCCGCCCTTTATGGCGGACAATGTGATGTTCATGATCCTGTGTACAATATTAGTTAGTTGACCAAAAATCATGTTGATACTAGTTTGTTACTTGATTGGGGACAACTTAGATTTGGAGTAATGTTTGACTAACCTATCNATAGTGTAGCTTATATTGCTTAATCTAAATAGTGTAGCTTATAATAGTACAGCCTATACGTAAACATTGCCTCTCGACCTCTCATATGGTATTTTTTATATTGCTTATAATAGTGTAGCTTATATTGCTAATAATAGTGTAGCTTATAATAGTACAGCCTACACGTAAACATTGCCTCTCGACCTCTCATATGGTACTTCTTATATTGCTTATAATAGTGTAGCTTATAATAAAAAGTACGGCCTATACGTAAACATCGCCTCTCGACCTCTCATATGGGACTAATTACAGTAAAACCTGTCTAAGCTGAAACCAGTGTAAACTAGTGCAGTGTTTTTTTTCAATGTAATACACCGTGTCTGCGCTGTGCCTTCACTATAAACCTACCTTTGTTAATACTCTTTACATTTTATTTATTACAAACTAATGATTTATGTTAGGTACTTTACTCAGAACCTAGATTTATTGTTACTATAGCAATTTATTCACTACGAACTCAGCTTTGGTTGTTCTCTTTACATTATATTCTTTATTATATCAAGATGTATGTTAGTAGTTAGTTCTCTTTAACCTTTATTCACTATGATCCTAGCTTTGTTTGTACTCTTTACATTTTAATAATTGCAAACAAAAGAAGTATTTGTTAGTACTTAAACAAAGTTAAATTAAGTTTAATTTAACATGAACCTAGCTTTATTGATACTCAATATTTTTTTTATTACAAACCCAGCTTTGTTGCTACACGTTTCTTTTCATTCACTATGAACCAGGCNTGTTCATGATCCTGTGTACAATATTAGTTAGTTGACCAAAAATCATGTTGATGCTAGTTTGTCACTTAATAGGTGACAACTTTAATTTGGATAATATTCGAATGACTAACCTATTAAGTGACTAATTAACATCAACTTGAATTTTGGTGTACTAACTAATTTTGAACTCAGGATTATGAAAATCACATTGTCCACCGTAAAAGGAAGGGACATGGCCGCTATCGACCGGTTTGTTTTGTTCAAATATACTTATGGCCAAGCTACGTACCGCAGACGAATTTAGCCGACCACATATTCTTAAAAGGCACTAAAAGATTTACGTGTACACAAAATTCTAGCTTGATTTTAATCCTACACTTTTTTGCACGCCATCTCCTGATTTATACGGATATTCTGGATACTGACCCTACGTTTCTTATCATTATCACTAAGCACAAAAGTCTCCTGGATTAAAAGTTTAGATGTGGTATTAACGTTAACTCTGATAATAAATCGATCTAAAGAGATAGCATATTCATTGTAAAAATCGGTCCGAGACAACTCAGACAAACTTTCTCATATATGTGCATTTAATTACAATTGGAAATTTAATCAAAAGTATCATAAAAATAACTTCTCCCGGGCGGGGAATCGAACCCGGGCTCTCTCCATCCGCGTTTTAAGCTATTTTCTCAGGAANTTATTAAATTCAACTTGAATTTCGGTCTAACTATTTTTGTACTTGGGATCATGAAAATCCCATTATCAAGTTATATGTATCGCAGGACGAATTTAGCCGACCACATATTCTAAAAAGTCACCTAAAGATTTACTTACTCACAAAATTCTAGCTTGATTTTTAGTCAAACACCTCTTTTGAACGCTATCTCCGGGACTAAAAGTTTAGATTGGGTGTTAACTCTAATAATAAATCAATCTAAAGATATTGCATACAACACAACTCATAGTAAATTTTAGTGGACGAATTCGATTATTTTGAAGTTACTCTATAGATATTAGAGGTGATATTTTACATCTTACAAGAATTGCGTGTTCTTTTTAAATGCACAGCAAATATGGTCCAGGTGGTTTTGAGCAAAGATGTTCCAACTTGATTTAGAATGATTTCATTTTGTCAATTTAGATCAACATTGAAAGTATAAGCTCTGTACTGGAAGAAAAAAAAAAGAATCTTCCAGAGTGAATTTATCCCTATATTTACACATTTTGATCGGTCTTTTCCCTGCTAGTACGAAAAACGTCGATGTATCGGTCTTAAAACATCGATGTATCGGACTAAAAAATATCTATATATCGGACTATAAAGCATCGATGTTTAACATGTTTACAAAACACAACAGTATGGTGTCCCTGAAATGTCTTTCAGCCCGGGCCCCATTTAAACTCTCTCTGGACTCTGGACCTGGTCATAATCACAGTACACTGTAGAAGAACATGTTTGTATTTCGTGAAAGGACCTATGTCGTAATACAGCGTCTCTTGTTTTCTTTGTCTTTAAAGCTTCTTGGATCTTGCATATTATAATAACGGTAGAGGTACACTCCTACCTTTTTATGTCTTCCTTGTGTAATCTTACGAGATGCTACTTACAACTAAAAACAACAACAAAGATTTTATGTTGTTGTTAATTAACTATTACGTAGTTCGCTTTGCTGTAAAAACACCCAGATATTTACTTTATCTACTCGCGGCAGCAAAATTAAACATTACTTGACTGTTTTAAGGCTGGAAAGTACTATTTCGCTGATTTGTCATTATAATATTATAAACAGGCAGGAAAGTAGTAAAAACAGTCAGGAAAATACTTTCTCTGCCTAGGCAGAGAAATATTTGTCTGCCTAGGCAGAGAAAGTAACAGTGTTTACCACTGTGTGTCATAAATCTCTTATTTTGGCAAGAACTGTTTATACTATTATCTCTATCTTATAACATCATATATTATAGTTTAATATGTAATATTTAATAAATAAACGTTTTAATTATAAAATAATTTGTTTATATTTGTTAATTATGTTAAATAAGTTCAATGATTAGTAGATCTTTAATTAAAAAATAAGTGGAGTGAATGGCTATACTGCAGCGTCATGTAAACATTGAACATCCATATTATTTTTATTATTGAAGTCATTCTAGATTAGACTAGCTACTTTTCTTGATTTATCCTAGTTACGTCTTTTCTTTTAAGCAATAGAAGATATTTTTAATTCTTTTAGTAATTTGTTAGTAAAAATATAAATAAATATATTATATTGCGTGCATTATTCATTCAGAAGTGATGTGTGCTATAAACGTGTGTTTTGTATTTTGTTGTTATAGATTCAGTTTGCTTTTTACTTACTATTATTATTCCCAAGTTTCTTATTTGAACATTAATTTTAGTTAATACATTTATTATCTTTATTAATATGACATATAGTTATTAACTATTAGCTACGTTATATTAATAAAGATAACATTTTAGCAGTTTCATTTTTCTTCCGCAAGTAGATAAAATATTGTATGCAACAAGGCAGCAAGGAAACATTTCTGACTCGTTTATTTATTGCCTGCCTCGGCTTCGCCTCGGCAGTCAAATAGGTAAATTACCTGCCTCGGCTTCGCCTCGGCAGTTAATTATCATAGCCTATCCTCGCCTTCGGCTCGGAGGCTAATCTAATCACTTGTCAGTAAAATTCCATTTTCCTGCCTAGTTACATAAATAACTATTTCTTATTTCTTGCCTTCCGTGTCATTTGCTTATTTGAAATGTTTGCATTTTTTTTATGAAAGATTTTTATTTATCCTGCATTCTTAAAAAAATATTAACTGTGTTTTTTCTTATTATTTCGTAATAAATACCTTCAGTCTTTCTATATGATACTGTGCTATTTGTATTAATTGCAACTGTTTGCATTTATTGTACGTACTTTTCTTTAAATACTAAATGGCGTTTTTTTCTTTATATAGAAATTATTTGTCGTAATCATACTAATAACTCAAAATAACGACCTTAACGGCTAAAATAACGGCTTTTTTATTGGAAATTTTACGATTTACTAGCCGGTTGCCGCGCCTCTCCTTATAGCGATTAATCTATGCTATAATGTTTTGACCGCTTTGCGCCCTCAGAAGCGCTTAATATTAATGGTTTTGAGAGAGCGAGATTATAAGTTTTATAAACTGCCCGGTATAAACCTTCCTTACATCTTCTTCATATTTACAACCTTGTGGTCTATTTTTAAGGTTTTGTAGATACTTCTCAAAACCCTTATGCCGAGGGTGATGTGTCCGTCCGTCCGTCGCTCTTTGGTTCATATATAAGGTCCGAACCGTTTAAGCAAAAGAGCTGAAATTTGAAACACTGGTGCAACTTTTTGACCCAACCACAGGAAAAATATATAGAAGTTCAAAATTAGATATGCGCATGCGCAATTCAAAAAAATGTGGTAAACTCAAAAATTTACATT
>KZ651728.1:187333-198020 GCA_001010745.2 Gerris buenoi
TTAGCCTATTGCAGTGTGCAAACACGGTATTACATTGCTAATGTGTTTTGCTAGCCAAGCAACAATGGCGGTAGAGAGCACGCTCGTCTCTGATAAGTCCTATATATGATTTTCTTGATATGGTATAGGTCCAGAGTTGGGTGGGCATCGTCGGGCCCCTGATGAGTCGGTAGCGACGAAACGATGCAGGACATGGCGTTTTGCCGAGCCAACATCTTTGTGACGTTTGTCTGGTGTTAGAACAGTTCCTATGTGTCACGCTTGCGTGGCACATCCCTTGGTGTCTCTCACTAACACAAATTGTGTATATATATATATATATATATATAGATGTATATATAGATGTATATATATATATATATAGATGTATTTATGCTACACAGCATATTTATACGTAAAAGGAGTTTATAAATCTACTATTGTAGATCAATTTTAGAGTTAAATGTTTTTCTAACTTATTTAATTGTATAGTATGTAACATGTATTGTTGTGTGTAACTTTCATAATTGCTTTATTGGGTATAATTGTTTTCGATAATTGAATAATTTTTACAATTATTTTGTTTTATAGTTTTACCTTATCATCTTAAATAATTTTAAATTAAGTGGTAGGTACTTTCCGTAGATAATTATAATTAAATTTTACGGATTTTAAAAGAATATGTATATCATATTATTCAGTCATGAAAGCATTCCCTCTATTTTGATCGCTTACCTATTAATGTTTTTAAATAAGAAATTAGTCAACCATAAAATATATAATATATTCGTATGCTATGTCTCATTACGTGTGATTGATTTCTGTCCTTTAGTTAATGCCTATGTTTTTTGTACATATGTGTATGTTCCATATTTTAGCGAATTTTCGACGAAAATTAAGCTATTGCAATGGCTTCAAAATTTTTGTAATGGAAATTCGTTTCAGACCATTCTGAATCGATGCCTAAAATTTAACACTTTTTTTTATGTATGTATGGATGTATGTATGTATGTATGTATATATGTGTCACTCCAGACGATATCTTCCCTTAGGATGCACTTAAAAATTTCAAATTTTAAAATGTCAATAATATCAAAAGAAAGGATAAGTTCGTTGGCCAGAATTTTTGGAGTTCGTTGGCCAAAATTTGGAGTTCGTTTAGGGGTCAAATGTTGACCATTTAGGGTCAAAAATAGCATAAAATCGTGTTTTTTTCCACTTTAACCCCCTTTTAAATGAAAATATGATAAAATTGTACATAACAACAATTACTGTACTTTTAAAGAGCTTTCCAACGATGTGCATCTCGAAGTGTCAATACTATTTTGACTTTTGTACCCCGTACCCGTGTGTACCATTTTTTTTTACCAATTTTTTCTAAACCAAAATTTTCCTACATTTTATAAGCCAATAATATGCAGATTTCTTTGAAAATTCGCTCATTAAGTCATGGTGTATGACTGGACTTTTTTTGTGTATGTTCCATATTTTTTTTGTGTATGTTCCATATTTTTTTTTGTGTATGTTCCATATTTTTTTTAGTGTATGTTCCATATTTTTTTTGTGTATGTTCCATATTTTTTTGTGTATGTTCCATATTTTTTTTGTGTATGTTCCATATTTTTGGTGTATGTTCCATATTTTTTTGTGTATGTTCCATATTTTTTTGTGTATTTTCCACATTTTTTTTTGTGTATGTTCCACATTTTTTTTTATGTATGTTCCATATTTTTTGTCCAGATGCAACATAGCAAAATTAATTAAGAAGCCAGTTAAAGAAAGAAGTCAGTCAAAGAATCCTTTCATTCCCGTCCCTTAATTAAAGAATACTTTTTAGAAGAAAAAAATAATTTAAATCAAAAGAATATATGATATTAAATTCTTTTGTTTCCTGTAATAAGAATTATGCAAAATTACATTTAGTACTAAAACCTTGAACAACGTATTATATTTTATTCATAATTGAAAATAATTTATATTTATTGTAACAGAAAATAATTTATGCTAGAAAAAAAAATGTTTTTATAACGTAAAAATTACTATGTGCATTTTTAAGTACATAAAAAAAGTTTACCGCTTAATAGCTTGTAATTAATTTTACTTTACATTAATTACTTTTTTAAATTCTAGTATTAAATAGAATTATTTTGATGTAGCAACAATTCAGTTTTGAAATTTTGCTGAATTTACACCTTTTTTTTATTATACCATATTTTTTTAAAAAGATTTTAAAGTTACCCTTCTCTTGGATTTTCAATGTTATATTATTACTCTNAAAAAAAAAAAAAAAAAAAAAAAAAAAAAAAAAAAAAAAAAAAAAAAAAAAAACTGCTCCGAAATTCTGCTAAAATTCATTCAAACTGTCTTACAAACGCACAAAACGGATAATTCCTTTTTCAAAATCTCGGTCTAGGAATTTTTGGGTTAAAACACAATACTTTTCCTTTTAAGGTAAAAAAAAGTAATTACATATGTTAATCAATTTTAATAATAATAATATTAAAAGTAAATAATCAATTTTATTTTAATATAGTCTATTAAGTTCTCTCTTTTAGTTAGTATTACAATTTTAATCAAATTATAATTATTAATAACACTGGGAGACAGACAGAGGAAAAATAGACTTCAGCACCGGACTTCAACCACGGGCCTCCTATATCGTGGTTCAAGTCCGGTGCTGGAGTCGATTGTTCCTCTGTCTGTCTCCCAGGGTTAATAATAATTATAATTTGATTTAAATTAAAATTTGAATTTTCCTTGGTGTGAACACTACCAAAAACCTAAAAAAATTGAGTTAGTATTATATTAAATTGGGTAATAGTTATATGAACAATTTTGTTAATACATATTTATATCAATGTATATTATTGATTGATTATCGATTGCCTCAAATAATTGTTGTCTTTGTTCTACTTTAACCAAACATTAACGTTAAATGACAAAAATATAGAAACTTGTTTAGCTGTTTCCTTATTTATTAGGGTTTTGTAGATACTTCTCAAAACCCTTATGCCGAGGGTGATGTGTCCGTCTGTCCGTCGCTCTTTGGTTCATAGGGCCCGAACCGTTCAANATGTTCCATATTTTTTTGTGTATTTTCCACATTTTTTTTTGTGTATGTTCCACATTTTTTTTTATGTATGTTCCATATTTTTTGTCCAGATGCAACATAGCAAAATTAATTAAGAAGCCAGTTAAAGAAAGAAGTCAGTCAAAGAATCCTTTCATTCCCGTCCCTTAATTAAAGAATACTTTTTAGAAGAAAAAAATAATTTAAATCAAAAGAATATATGATATTAAATTCTTTTGTTTCCTGTAATAAGAATTATGCAAAATTACGTTTAGTACTAAAACCTTGAACAACGTATTATATTTTATTCATAATTGAAAATAATTTATATTTATTGTAACAGAAAATAATTTATGCTAGAAAAAAAAATGTTTTTATAACGTAAAAATTACTATGTGCATTTTTAAGTACATAAAAAAAGTTTACCGCTTAATAGCTTGTAATTAATTTTACTTTACATTAATTACTTTTTTAAATTCTAGTATTAAATAGAATTATTTTGATGCAGCAACAATTCAGATTTAAAATTTTGCTGAATTTACACGTTTACTTATTATTATTATTTTTTTTATCGTGCCATATTTTATTTAAAGATGTTACTCTTCTCTTGGATTTTCAGGACCTTATTGATACCATCTAATAGATTTTTAAAACTCTAAAACTTTCATTTATATTATTTTTGTTTGCAAAAGTTAATCCTACCAAGATAATTGACTGATCTGAAATTGATTTTGACCCGGATACAGATATTTATATACTTACATGTAAAATAAAAATCGGACGAGTGGCTTTTCGGACCTTTTTCTTATCAAATAATTCCAAAATGGTGGCAAATATTAAGTTGAAATATGGAGGACTTCTTGAAATTCTAATTGAAGCGAATTTCAGATCAAGGGTCGAAATAGTTTCGAAATTATTTAGCATTAAAGTTTCAAAGTGCAAATGTCAAATATTTTAAAAATGGTGGCAAATATTAAGTTGAAATATGGAGGACTTCTTGAAATTCTAATTGAAGCGAATTTCAGATCAAGGGTCGAAATAGTTTCGAAATTATTTAGCATTAAAGTTTCAAAGTGCAAATGTCAAATATTTTAAAAATGGTGGCAAATATTAAGTTGAAATATGGAGGACTTCTTGAAATTCTAATTGAAGCGAATTTCAGATCAAGGGTCGAAATAGTTTCGAAATTATTTAGCATTAAAGTTTCAAAGTGCAAATGTCAAATATTTTAAAAATGGTGGCAAATATTAAGTTGAAATATGGAGGACTTCTTGAAATTCTAATTGAAGCGAATTTCAGATCAAGGGTCGAAATAGTTTCGAAATTATTTAGCATTAAAGTTTCAAAGTGCAAATGTCAAATATTTTAAAAATGGTGGCAAATATTAAGTTGAAATATGGAGGACTTCTTGAAATTCTAATTGAAGCGAATTTCAGATCAAGGGTCGAAATAGTTTCGAAATTATTTAGCATTAAAGTTTCAAAGTGCAAATGTCAAATATTTTAAAAATGGTGGCAAATATTAAGTTGAAATATGGAGGACTTCTTGAAATTCTAATTGAAGCGAATTTCAGATCAAGGGTCGAAATAGTTTCGAAATTATTTAGCATTAAAGTTTCAAAGTGCAAATGTCAAATATTTTAAAAATGGTGGCAAATATTAAGTTGAAATATGGAGGACTTCTTGAAATTCTAATTGAAGCGAATTTCAGATCAAGGGTCGAAATAGTTTCGAAATTATTTAGCATTAAAGTTTCAAAGTGCAAATGTCAAATATTTTAAAAATGGTGGCAAATATTAAGTTGAAATATGGAGGACTTCTTGAAATTCTAATTGAAGCGAATTTCAGATCAAGGGTCGAAATAGTTTCGAAATTATTTAGCATTAAAGTTTCAAAGTGCAAATGTCAAATATTTTAAAAATGGTGGCAAATATTAAGTTGAAATATGGAGGACTTCTTGAAATTCTAATTGAAGCGAATTTCAGATCAAGGGTCGAAATAGTTTCGAAATTATTTAGCATTAAAGTTTCAAAGTGCAAATGTCAAATATTTTAAAAATGGTGGCAAATATTAAGTTGAAATATGGAGGANACATATTTCACGCTACATACTTAAGTTTTTTTTTTTTAGTATTTAATTCTTTAAACTTTGACCTACACTGCACTATAGTATTAATTTAAATATACTTCTGGTAAATTGATACGTAGGCCCATACAATTTTAATATTTTTATTAAAATCTTTTGATACAGTCCGGGTTCAATATTAGCTGTTTTAAATCTAAGCTGTTAAGTTTAAATTACGTATTCTGTATTCTTAATTATATTTTAAGAAGTTTTTTTAATAAAAAATCATGATGAGTTGATAGTTAAAGAGAATCATTGTAGTAAAGAGCGGAGTAGTGATGGTACAGGACTATAATCCCTAACCCTCACGCCCTGACCTACTCCTTTTAAATATTATAAAATATATCACTTCTCTACAAAAAAACTTTTACTTGTACCAGGTTGAAATGTAACATGCCTGTTGAAATTATACTTTAGAAGACGATCTGTATGAGGATTTATTAAAATCGTTACCCTAGAACAGGGTTTCCCAAAGTTTCCCAAGCCCCCCACAGTCAAGAATAAATCTTCCCACGCCATTCCCAACCCCCCTTTACCCAATTAAAAGAGATAATGAAAAAAATAAAATAAACCAATATTACATGGGCTGAAAAATCTTTTTTGCTCAAATAAGTGCTTGAAAAAGGTAAATACAATCGAAGTGATTGCTGTGATATACCTACTGGGGTACACTTTGTAAAACTTAACCAAAAACTATTATTGGTCCCCTTTTATCAAAATCGGCAGCAGAACCAATTTTTATTTTTATAAAGCTTGTTCTTGAAGTGTTTCGGGCAGGGAATCTATGAGGACACTGAAAGTATCCATTTTTAATGTTGTCATCACATGTGTTAGGAAAGTATCTGATGAATTCGTCAGTGAGGTTCTCCAATTCTAACGATATTTGGAATTTTATATAATCGTATTAGACGTTCGGACTGCAAAGCTATCTCGAGGTCCCGCGCCCCCCTTGACTTGTCTTCACGCCTCCTTTGGGGGGCGCGCCTCCCACTTTGGGAACCAATGCCCTAGAACGTAAGATATCGGTAAAAACGTTGTTTTTATCTATTTTAAACGTTTAGGCTTACTTTAATAGGTTTAGCGATCTTTAACACTTCATAGCGGTGTCAGGGTTGGTTTTATTAAAAAAAGTTGTTTGTCTCATTAAATAGACGAAGTTAGAATTTTTTTCTCGTCTTACAATTCCAATTTTACATTTGAAACTTAAGTTCGCGTGAGCGTTGTGCGAACGCTGTGGTGGATAACGTTGTTCAACTAGCTCGTCCTGGACATTGGAAAAATGAATTTGTTTACCAAATTTCAACTAAATCAGTCAACTTTTACTCATGTTATCTCATCATCGGTTGTTTTTTTAGGTTAACTCCCTGGCTTCAGACACTGTAATGTACCTAAAGGAACTTAGTTCCAAAAACAATAAAACTTAAAATTATTTTAGAGAGACCTAACTAAGAAAAATTCTTCCTGCCAATGTATTTTTTCTCTGTTACGTCTCCCTCAAATAATGCTAAGCTAATTGTAAAAGTTGCTAAACGAAGCTCTCAAAGTTAATAACAATAAAAAACTCAGACGCACACCGCATACTTATTAAGACTTAGATGAGGGAGTCAACGAAAGGAATTGTTTGGGATGTTGTTTGGGCAATGCTTCCCCAAGTGAAAGTGTCAGTCCTACAGAAGATCTTATGATTCCATCTTGAACTCTAAACTTCAAGCGTTACATAATAGGTTACAAAGTGTCATGAAGTATGATCCCATCATAAATTATTATTTAAAAGGTATGATATTTCTTAACCATGCGGGTCCTTTTTTCTCATTCGTATGTTCTGTCTTGTGCCTTTTCTCGCCATTATTTGCAAAAAATCCCATATTTTTTTCTTATAATCCTCCTTTATTGTCCTTTCTTTTTGTTGTTTATTTTTTTTGCTTATCATAAAGGCCATACTGCCTTTATTCTCTTCTTAAGCCGGATTTATGCCATTTTACGAGACAATTGTCAGAGGACAGTTTATTTGCATTTAAATTATCGGCTATGTATGAACACTTTTGTCCAATCGCCTATAGTCAACTGCCTAGCTAGANTTGTATATTTTACTGTTGTTTTGTTATTGTAAATAAATCAATATTCGACTGAAGATGGTTTTAGAAAAAAACGAAACGTATCAAATAGGAATTATTGATTATTGTCCAACTGCTTTTATTTCTACACTAGAATGCTAGGGTTTATCATATTAATTATTAATTCTAAAATAAAATTGATTTATAAGAAGAGAATGAATGTTTAGTTGGTGTTTGTCGTAACCGATTTTTTATTAGACAGACATGCGTATAAGCGAATTGATGAGATGTTTATAAAAAAAATTTAAACAATGTCTGAGAAAAAAAAATTGTTATAATTAGCAAAACCCCAATTATTGGCAAGGTTTAAGAACGAGGTGATTTAAATATGAATGGGATGCAAATTGTGCAGGGGAGTACTCGACATGTGAATGGACGGAGGGGGGACGCAGCCAGTTCAATTGGATCGGACAGACGGCTTCTATATTGAACTGGACACCCCGCTCTCTTTGTAGTCCGATCTATTTAATATATTTAAAGCTCGCCCTCGTTCGGCTCCCTCGCTCCGCACAAAGCATTCGCACGGTGCGTTTCAATCCTTTGTCCGCTCCTACGATCTTTACTCGGTACAAATCCAGCAGTATGTCATCCTGGAAACGCGTGTTTTTGTCATTTGACATGACTTCCGCTAAAATAATTTTGAGATTTTTCAAAGTAAATGTGGACTTTATAGACATCTCCCTAAAGCCGTGTCCAGACTGCCGAACCGAACAGAAGGAACGAGCCGAGCAAAGGTCTCTGCGCATGCCCAGTCTAAAGTGCGCCTGCGCTTCTCATTTTGGGCATGCGCAAAAACCATACTCGGTTCTTAGACTGGGCATGCGCAGAGAACTTTGCTCGGCACGTTTCCTCTGTTCGGTTCGGCAGTCTGGACACGGCTTAAAGATTTACCGATTTATTTTATTGTTTTGTTTGATATCTTTACAAGACATCTTTAAAATACTTTCGGTTTTTTTTCCGAAGGGTAGTATAATATGCTTAAAAAGAAGCCATAAGAGTTTCTAGAATGACCTCGAAACTCTTTAAAAAATAGGAAACTAGAATTAAAAAAAATAATTTTGCACAAAAATATCGCAACGATTTTCTCCCTTAGAGTCTTGATAACAGATATCATAGTAGTAGAAATATATTTTTAAAATAATATTTAATAATATACAATGTAATTATTAAAATAAAAGAATTACTTTTTAAATGGGTTCATGTTCAAATAATCATAACAAATTAGAAGAGGACTTGAAGTGAAGGTTTCATTCAGGTTTTATAGCGGCTCCGCGAAAAAGGTTTGTTTAAAAACAAACTTTTTGCGTATCCGCTATTATAATAAGAAGGCCATAGATGAATTCGTATGCGCTGAGGTCCGCTAGTTTTAAACCTGCATTAAAACAATTATCAATGTACGTGAATTCTCGCATTATAACCCTGTTTATAACCTTTTCGGTCGACTATAACCTGTCCACCAGGTTAACGTTTCTAAATGCTCTAAATGCACTGATGACAAGATGAGAAGTGCACTATAACAAGATAATAAATGCACTATAACAATATGAGAAGTGCACTAAATACACTAACTAAACACTGCAATACATGACTATTGCAAGATTACAAGATGATAAGGGAACTAAATGCTCTATAACAATTGCAATAAATGCAGGGATGATAAGTGCACTAAATGCACTATTACAAGATGATAAGGGCACTAAATTCACTATAACAAGTGCAATAAATAATATAGAAGAAGATTTGGAACACATAATAATTCACTGCCAAAGTAATGCATTGTCACGAAATAAATTATTTACAAGTTTACATCATAGTACAATAGTTCAACCGTTCAATTATACCTCGTTATTATCATCAAATATTATCTTTGTTTACCGAATAATCTTTAATTTTCTATTCATGGCTGTATGGTCTAAAGTAGCCAATGCCAAAAAAAGTGCAATAAATGCATTGTGAGAAGTGAATTTAAAGCCATATTTACGTTAACAACAATTAAAAACGTAACACCCCGTTCTCATGCTCAAAAAGTAAACAAGAAATAAATCCCACTATTATTCTATTTAATGACTCGTTTCATGCCGAAGAATAATTTAAATCACTGAAATTCTTCCTGAATCTGAGCGACCTAATTAAAAATGGCACTGGTTAATGATAAATTACTCTACTAGTAATTACTTATCTTCTCCTTGGTTTTATCTCGCTAAATACAAGTAGTCAATTATACGTATACTATAGTTGTCTTTTTTATCTCGTTATCTCCTTTGTTTATGCGAGTTAATATTGCATTTTTATTGCTTTCATGCATAAAATTCACTCTCGCTTTAATACCAGTGTACAAACAAGTAATTTATAATATGCAGTAAATATTAAAAAAAAATGCATTTGTTCGCCTTAACAGATTCACTTTTGATAAAACAGTGTTAGTATATTGCATTTTTATTGCTTTTATAATAAGGAAATTTTATTCACTCGCTTTACCCTTCTTAAATCCGTAGAAAGAAGTAATTTATAATGAGTATTAGATAATAAAAAAAAATGCATTTATTCACCTTAAAAGATTCACTTTTGATAAAACAGTGTTTAGTATCAGAATATAATCTATTAAATAAATTAAACAGCTGACTATTTTTAGCTTTACATTTTTAACTTAAAGAAGTTCTATTTTTATTAATTTTTATATTTTCTCATATACGTAGTATACATTTATAGAGGAAGTATTGTATTGGTGCAAGAAATCGATCTGGAGATTATTTTATGTTTTTCAAATTGTTCTTAGAGCTCAGTTTTTATAGGTTTTTATTTTTTTTTTTACAGTTTAACAAAAGTTTTTATTGGTCTTTTATTCTAACCTGGGCGTTTATTGACAATTGTTTGGGTTTATTGACAATAACCACCCTGGTTAGTTTTTTGGTTTGATTTTTTTAATAAGAACAGCATATATGGAAGTGGTTGTTTTATAAATGTCTGTCTGTAGTTTGCGGAGCCTAAAAAACTGGACCGATTTGTGCTGTCCCCCAAAATCTCTGAAAAAAGTCAGGATATCGATGAAAAAAATGGGTCCGAGACAACTCAGACAAACTTTCTCATATATGTACATTTAATTAATATTAGAAATTTCATCAAAAATATCATAAAAATAACTTCTCCCGGGCGGGGAATCGAACCCGGGCTCTCTCCATCCGCGTTTTAAGCTATTTTCTCAGGAACTAGATTTTTCCCGAGAAAACAGCTTATATCATTAGATTCGTATTTAAATTGACTACATTTTAGAATTTTTTAATCAAAATCGTCGGAACCGTTTTCGAGAAATAATTTTTTTTCATGTTTTTTCAGAGTTTTTGGGGGGTAGCGCCCTCAAATTTGGAGTTAAAATTCATTTCTCGATTTCGCCTCGGGGTATG
>KZ651728.1:203535-218472 GCA_001010745.2 Gerris buenoi
TTTTTTTGTGGAACAGGGGTAGAGTAGAGCATTTTTTTCTGAAGTTGCTTTCAACATGGGGGACCAATAAAATCGTTTCCCTCAAAATTTTCCCACCTGTTGATTGTGCCAACTCTAATCTTATAGACTGTAATAACTCTACATACAACAGGTGGTTGTTTACTCTTTTTATTCATTTTCAATAAAATCAGATTTATTTTTATCAATATCTCGGAAATTAGATTCTTTCCCGGGTAAAATACTTATATACGGTTAGATTCGTTTTTAAACGGACTAAATTTTAGAATTTGTTAATCAAAATCGTCGGAAGAGTTTCCGAGAAATATTTTTTCCCACCGTTTCATTAGTTTGTGAAGGGTAGTGCCCCAAATTGAACTAAAATTAATTTCTTGATTTCGCCTCGGGGTATGATTTTTTTTTAACCTTTATGCCAAATTGCCTATATTAGCCTATAGTAGTTAAGGCTCTTTTTAAAACCAGTTTTTTGAACTCAACAATTTTCGGTGTAAATCCATCCAAATTAAAGTTACACGCCGTATCAATAATTTCTTTTTATATTATTATTTTTATTTTAAGAATTCGTATATAAGGTAGTGAAGAGAATCGTTTCTTCATAAAATATTTTAGTTTTGTTCTTACTTATTATTGGCCTGCACTAAATTGGTTTTCTGAACAAATGATGTTTATAAAGTAAGGGTCCTGAAGATTCTGAAATAGTTTTAAAGATATCTCAATATTTTATGGCTAATAAAACATTTAAAAGAAAAAAGAAGAAGAAAATTTAAGTTGCTTACTTTTATCCTTTGACAACGAGATCCTGTCTACTATTTACCTTTATTCAGCTTTATGTTGGTTTTATTATTTCTGATGGGTAAGCAAAATAATTGTCCGCATCCAAACTAGAGCAAGCGTTGAACTCTTTTAATGTTCCTTGAATTATTTACATCCGACCTAAAATAATTATACTTGTAGTATTATCTTTAATCTCTAGATATTTTACATCAACATTTTTTGTTTATATCAAAAAGGGCAGTTCTTCAGATTGTTACTCCCCTATGTTTATTTTTAGAATATAAATTAATATAATTATTTATACATTCCTTTTTCTAAAACTATTAGACAAAGAGATGTTTAGTCCAATGAACTTGGACAAATGAATATCACACTTCTATTTTATAAGGGGGAGTAACAGTCTAGAGAAGAACATTCTGTACACCTTCTTTAGATTGTTACTACCTTCTGCTTTTTAATATATCGTAAAAACCATTTTATTTGTAATCCGGGCTATTTGTTCTTTAGCTATTTTGATGATATATAAACTTAATTAATTTAATAAACTTATTTATTTGTCAGACCTCTGTAATCTGACATTAAACAAGATGTTATCTTTCTTATAAGAAGTTTAGATCTCAGTTTAATTTACTTGCATATAGTAGATTAAATTTAAAAAATACGTGTGTTGTCGCGGGACACACGGTAGGAACGACGTTCCTTACATTTTTCATTAAATATAAATTATAAAATCACACTGCTAAGTACGTATACATTGCTACCTACTACTTATTTTCGATATTTACAAAACCAAGTGACATTTTTGACATATAACAAAAATAAACAAAACAAGTCAAGTAACAGGGCTCCATGATAACATTTTTCCCCGTCTTTTTGAAGCTTACGTTTACGCGAGCGTTGCGCGTGAACGCTTGGGTGGATAGCGTTTTCCCACGAACTCAGCCTGGGCATTGGTAAAATGAACATGTATACCAAAGTTCAACTAACTGGGTGATCTTTTACTCAAGTTATCGTCATCGGTAGATTTCGTGACAGATTTTGCGTGAGGGTGATTTCATGACGGTGATTTTGGTCGTTTTTTTCGGATTCACTCCCGGGCTCCAGAACGTGCCATAAGGAACTTCGTTCCAATAATAAAAAACAAATCAACGTCACAACAAACCTGGATTAGGCCTTGCTAAATAACTTTTAAAACTAGATTACAGTAGCTACCTAAACATTTCTAACAAATGTTCATTTGGCAACGATTATTATTTAGACTTTAATAAAAGCCATATTTAGAATATAATAGATTTAATTATAGTCTAACTTTAGTTGGAAATGAGACTTCAGTTGTTATTTTGATGAGCAGTCTAATTGTAAAAGCACTGGTATTAAATCAACTGGGTATTTATAATTTGTAGAGAGCTCACGCTTGGCTGATCTACCACGAATAAACTATGTTTAGGCGCCGCATTTTTCTTATATTTCTCGTCCTTTCATCTTGTGTGTTGAATCTGGTTTGTCTTCTTTTTTTATGTTCTTAGGTTAACTGTTTATTTCTCCTAAAAATATTTGTATCTTCTGTTTTTCTTCGACAACAATATTACGCCATTTTTGCCGTACATATATGGTTTTCAATGTGATAATTTTACACTGAATGTGTTCCATCTTAGTGGAAATCAAACTTGCAATATTGCTTTCGGTATAATTGTTTCCAAAAAACAAGACTTTGTTTAGCCTAATTTACTCACGAGTGGCGTATGACTGGCGTGGCGATGATGTGGCTCTGGCGTGGTCAAAATATACTTTGGCATGGCAGGACTGAGGGTGGCACATAACGCCCTTATCACAAACTTTGACACCACTCGTGGTTTATCAAAGTGGCGCTCCACCTGCAAACCATTTATTTCTTTGTCTATTCTTCCTTTGTTTTCTTTCTTCTCAACGGCCATCCTTAAAAAGACAGCCTTTTTTTTAAAAGCGTATTCTTGACACATACGGTAATCATTTTGAAAACGATCTGGGTACTCAGTTAGCTCTTGCATTACGTTGAGTGCTCCACCATTTGTCCATCTTTGGGTTCCATTCTAACCACATAAGATGGACCCAAAACTTCCTTCTTGAAATTTGCATATTGGCAAAATTAATAATACCTAGCAAATCATGCTCGTCGTCATCATCTGAGGAAGAAAAAATTGTCCAGGACAACATAACTAACTTAACTTACTTAAGCAGTCCCTACACGTTCAAGCCGCTTGATCAAAACAGCGCGTCAAGCAATGGTGTCAAGTGATTGATAGTCTAGGAACCGGTTTGATGCTTGAGTCAAGCCTTGACGGAGATTGATGGAAAGTTTGAATGAGTCAAGCGGCTTGACGGAGCACTTGATAGTCTAGAACAATTTTGATCAAGCATTCCGTCAATCACCTACTCGACACCCCAAATCCTGATTCGAAATCATGGTATCTACACAATACTGATTCACTACAGTCCAGGAGGAGCAGTTCACTAGTCGAAAACTCCGCAACAATTGAGTGTTGATGAAAAGATTGATGGGATGCTTGATACGCCCCAAGGCAGCTTGAAGGTCGTGTCAATCAGCTTGACGCGATGTTTTGATCAAGCGGCTTGACCATGTAGGGGCTACTTTAATCACACCCTCTTCTACCTAAAGGTGTAGAGTGTAGAGGGCCTACACAAAGCTGCGATCTTAACCCAACCATCTTGCTTGTATCCAGGGCATCCCTAGGACCCACTGCGAAATGATTTTTTATTGCTATGTAAGACAACCACGTTTATTCCAATAAAAATAAATGTTTGCTTTGATTTGTTGATCTTTAAATAGATATAATAATTTATCTGAATTAATTTACTTAGTTTTACTTTTTTTCTAAATATAAAATTAAGCCCTTTGCCACGGGTCTAAGGCCTCTTTCACACGGGACACTCGGTGTCCCGTCCACTGGGCCACTCTAGAGCCACTGTGTCTCTTACGTCAGAGACACAGGGATTGTACGAGCGGCTCGCGGGGAGAGCCACCGATGAGGCAAGTGCCCCGTGGCCCAAGACACTGTGTCTCCGTCTGAACGCTCCCATTTACTCCTATGTATCGGCTGTGGCCCGGGATTCTGTGGCCGGGACACAAGTGTCCTGCGTGAAACAGGCCTAAGGGCCAAGGGCTCGTTAAATATACTAACCGATATAAGGTCGGACTCAATTGCTAATCTTGTTCTTAAAAGCTACTAAACTTAGTATTATGTAACCAATATAAACTCTTGGTCGGAGTCTTCTGAATCGTCTGGCCGTATATCTTTTGTGACGCGGTCGCCACCGGAAGATCTAGAACTTCACTATAGTTCTAACAACGGAAGCACCAACGAACTTTATAATATATATTTTTATTTGATTTGATTACAGATAAGAAGAAGAAATGGAAGTGAAGCAGGAAGAAGGCGGAGGAGCCATTACTGAGTTCTACTCTGGGAAGAATGTCTTCATTACCGGAGCCACAGGTTTCGTCGGTATGGCTCTGGTTGAGAAACTCCTGAGAACTGTACCGAACATCGGAAACATTTATCTGCTCATTAGAGAGAAGAGAGGCAAAACTACCAAACAGAGATTGCAGGAATACATCGACAATCAAGTGAGTCATTATCTCTTTTAGCCACTTCTGAGTCTGTAAAGATAAAGGAAGCATTGTCTTCACTTTTAGGAGGTAAACATTTTTTGTAATCATTAATGTGTTAAGGAAATTCCCTTAACTTGGATATTTGTCCCTAGTACAATTCACGTGTGAGAGGCAATGTTTCTGTGATAACACTTTTATCAGGTCTGTCAACATTATTTTAGCAATCTCCTATCAGTCTTATTATAGAAATGATTTGATGATATGCTTTTATAATTTTTTGTAAAAATTGTGGAATGAATGATTTATTATATTGTCGGGAAATACATCATCTATGCAAGTTTCAGCAGATGAGACCATTTTTGTGTGCTTGTAAAAATTGACCCATCTCTGCTTAATATGTGTATCTAATATACCATGGATGTATGGACTGTGTACTATACTACGGATATATGAATGAAACCATCTTTGTTAACTTGTGTCGACGTAAAAGTGTGTATAAAACACCATTGGTGCATAAATTTGAAAACGAAATCATCAATGATAACATATATGAACGAAACTACATTTGAGCTGGCTGAAACAACTTAACCCAGCTGAAGTTTTGAATTCATTGATCGGAATGCCTACTCGAAACCTCGTGTACAAATATATAGCTTGATAATTTAAACACGGAACTGATTTCCATTCAGACCCCAAGCTAAATGAATTTGGTAAACATTGTTCTGAAGGTGAATGGGTTCTATTGTCTAACCAACACATGCGGCCTCACCAGATACAAATCCTTCTATTATTTATATTCAAGTAGCGTTCAGTCGTTCCTGTTTGCATTCATCGCCTCGACTTTACCCTAAACACCAAAAAAATCAACATAATTAGTTACGTTAATTGAATAGTTGATGCTTATTGTTCAAGCTAGTACAAGATAAATCCTTATTATTACTTTTTTTTTATTTTTTATTATTTGTATTACTTTTTTTTTGTTGATTGTTATTACTTTTTTTAAATTTATTTTGACAATATAGCTTATACTTTATGGTAAATCTACACTTTTTGGCCCACCTATTTCTAACTTTTTTTTTTATAGGAAAATACGTAAAGTGTCACTTTGTAAGGAAAATAAAGAAAGGTTGAGTTGAGGTTAGGCAGCTTTGAGCTGTTATGGATCACACATTTATCATTTTTCTAACCAGAAAAATAAGTTTCTCTGTCTCTTTATGTCGAAACTTTTGTCTGGTCATCTTTAGAATTTAAACCTCCGTCAAATTTCAGCCAATATTACTAGTTTAAAAGATTTTTCATAAAACATAAAACGACAAACTATAATTTGAAAAACGAACGTTGATGTCGGTCCGGACGAAATGTCTGTTTTTAACCCTTTTTTAAATCTCCAAAAACATTATAAGATGTTTTTCTCTGACTGTTTCCNTTTTCGCCCCAAGCCATTATTTTTACACTACCCCCCCTCCCCTCACACAAAACACCAGGTACCCTCGTCAAAGCAAAATTTGAGACATGATAGTTCTATCGTGGAAGAACTATCACCGTGTAAACGGGCCTTTAGTGTAGCGAATGAAACCTTCACTTCGTTACTTCGTTCTCTTCTTATTTCCTTTCAGTTTTTATATTAAAATTGTTTTATTAAAATATATTTGTATCTGTTCATTTGTTCCTGCATTATTTTTATTATACTCTGTGTTTTATTTGTGTTTAATCTACGTTTTTATCAGTGTTTTATCTTGATTTGTGTTTAATGTCGATGTTTTTTTTTTTTTTATATTTGTGCTTATTATATCTCTGTTCCTACATTATTTTTATCATATACCTATTTCATATTTATATAATAATAAAAGTCCTTATCTATAATCCTATTACATACTTTTTTTAAGCATGAGAACTCAATTCAAGTTGAAAAAACGATCTTATAATTGGCTTTGTTTTATAACCTGGCCGACCGAAATTCGAGGGGAGGGAAACAACGACTCCGTCCTCCGTCTCGACGGTTCTCCGACAATAATTTGTTATCTATATAGCCCTCCGCAAATACGAATCCGCTAGCTGTGAACCCACCTTAAGGGCTGCGCCGCGGAGTTGGATAACTTCATAATATAACTACATTTATATTATGATTGAAAACGGTCTCAATACAGTTAGTGCTTTTAACTGATGTCTGTTTCCATGACTTTATTGAGATGGTATTTGAAAACATTTCGATTCAGTTTTGTCGTCATTGGAAAATTTTTTGTTATGTTGTACACCAAATCGAAGCTGAAGTTGACATCAATATTTTTACGTAATCTAGGATAAGAACATCAATTTATCATTAGGGATTTAAATAACGGAAGTCAAAAGTTGCTGACCTTGAAGGTTAATTAAAAAATTGGAATGACATTTATTCATTTAATATAAAGATTGATTTTGTTATATTAATAAGTGATTCGTGATTAAATGTTTAGGGTAATTTTGTTGGTTTTTATCTGGTCATTATGTCACACAAGGCTATCTGCTCTCTTTATAGTTCCTCAAAAGAAATCACTCATTTAGAAATGTCAAAAGTAGATATAATATTAATAATTAATGTAAATTTATGTTAATTATTTTTAAGTATGAGAAATCAATATCTTCCAGATAATTAGTTCCTGGTTTGTCCTTTTATTTGTCATTTGGCAAACTTTGAACTGTTAATTATTTTTTTATCTTTTATTATTAATACTAGCTTGATTCCCGTGCCTTCACTACGGAGTGTGCAATTTTTATTTATTTATTTATTTTGGTTAAAAACTAATGTCAAGAAACTAAAGTTTGAGAATATTTAAATGTTTCCTTCTCATAGATCAAATATAATTGGCAAAAATCCTTCATTTATAACTGTTTTAGACTTCCAACTACTTAAAGAATTATTTAAATGTCCAGGAATAACAATAAGACGTTAATATTATCATGCACTGTAATATACAATGTTTTTATTCCAGTGTTTCAAAGAAGTAGGGTTAATTATTATGTTAGTGACGGACTTAGTTTTAAATATGTATTCTGTGGCTGTCATAAAGCAGGGGTTCTCACCAAGATTGCATAAAGAGCCAAATTTCTGAATCTGAAGATTTCTAAGGGCCACTGGTCTTGCAATCAAGGAACATTTTTGGTTCCATGTCTGTCTGTCGATCTGTCATTAATTTTTGGAAACCAAAATATATTTTAAAACCATGAGGGTCGTCAGCTGTACATTATTGAGGGGAGGGACGCATTCTTCCTCTGGAAGTGTAAGTTTTAATTATATTATATTTACAATATTGTAAATAACCGAATGTTATGTGTGTAAGATTTTTAACTAATTGAGCAATTAACAGTACCTGATTTCAGGTGAAATGACGAGAATCAATAAGATTCAATGACACGTAACTTTAGGAACTTTTATATACAACAATAATCATGACAATGTAATCAGCCAGTCAATGTTTTGACTGAGCTTGAGAATGATCCAAGGAGGGATCGAAATATCGCAAATGTGAAATTTTATTTTAACACTTTGTCATAAAATAAAGTAAACCTACGGTGTATTTCGTTGTCAAAACTGTGAATACAGGTATTTTTATATGTAAAAAACTGAAATAGTGTCTTAACAATAGTAAATGCAATATAATAAAAGTTGTGCTCCTAATCATTGTAGATTAAATAGATCAGTTAACAGACATTATAAAATATTACTTAAAATCTATAATAATCTATGTCATTTAATCAATAGTTATGAAAAACAATAAAAAAAACATGTTTTCTTAGGCTAGGCGCACACTGGTCTCCAGTGTGCGCCTAGCCTTGATAGGCCATGATAAATATCTTCTGGTTCTTTGGACACTGCTGTTCTTAGCAGGTGCTGATTTCATGTGTTAGGTGGGACCTATTTTTGTTCTTAATGAAATTCATTCTACTAAAAGTTGATTCACTTGTGTAGTTCGAGCAAATATGATCAGGATTAGTTTTGAACAATTTATTTATTGTAATTTCTTAGTTGTTTAATTTATTTTCTAGAGACGAAAGATAATGGGGAAAATATCGCGTTTTACGTACGGGCGAGGGCCACACAGTATTGTACTGAGGGCCGCGTAGTGAGTACCCCTGCTCTAAAGGAAGCAAAATTCGAAATTTCAAGATTCTAGAGTATCATTTGGTTTCAGTGATATCAGCTGTATAAGTATTAAGTTTAAATGACCACCATCTTTAATAAATATGGTGGAACTGTAAAAACATTTCTAGCTAGCAGCTGAGGCTATGTAAAAAATTTAATGGACAAAGTGATTTGAGAGATGTCGCAGCGAGTCTATCAGTGGTATATAGATTTATAGATATTGTAAAAGGCATAAAAAGGCACGGCACCGCTGGGGATCGAACCGAAGTTCCCAAAGTTTCTAAGTATGCCATAATAAATTAATGATTGCGTTTAATTTCGACTTTCTCTTTAATGCAGTAGACAAAACGTGAAGTATGTTTGCTTTGTTGATTGTATTCTCGCGGGCTTTTATATTCTCGCGGGCTTTTGCATTCTCGCGGGCTTTATAACGTCTACTCAAGACGTGAGTAAGATTTAAACCACTGTCATTTATATATACACTTGCACTGACTTCTCTTTCACGTTGTGACTTGTTACCGCCAACTGAAGATGATCATTCGAGGTTGAAAGAAGTCTTTGTGCAACTGTGCAATTCGTTTTTACTTCTGGTGGGGGTTAGAGGTCCTAAGTCCCAGAATGATGGCAAGTTTTATGTATTTCTTATTGATCAGCAACACTGCCCGTTTCATAGATATGTATATTTTTATTATTATTATTATTATTATTTTTTTTTAGATTGATTGGTTTGAGATGACATCTATGACCTAAGAGTTTTACTACCGCAAATTATGGTCGTAAATGTTTTATAGAATAGCTTTAAGATGTTAATTGTTAATAGCTTTGTCATCTATTCTTTCGATTGCTTCTCTAGCTATCTCTATAAAGAACGTTTAATTTCCTCTGCCTTCTTTCAAATGTTTCTTTAATATTTCTTTGTATAATAGGTACCTAGTGTGATATACGTAACTTTGTTTCATAAGTTCTTTCAGTTAGAGATTGATGTATATTTTTATCTATTATTTATTTGTGAAACGTCTCGCAGCATTATAATTTTTTACCTTTTGACCTTATGACGTAATTTTGTTTCTTTTTCTAATTCAAATTGCAAAATAATCTTCTCACAACAAAATTTGAAAGAATAACATTTTTAGTGGAAAATAAAGTACATAGTTGCGGAATAAGAAGTACAGTATTTTGTAATTTAGGTATTTTTAACTTTTTAATTGAAGCGAGCGTAAAATGAAGATGGTCGGAACATGTCTTAAGATAAGGAANTAACAAATATAATAATTAATTAAATGTTACTAATTAATTAATTTTAAATTATATATTTAAAATTGAAATGAATGAATACCCATATTTCCCTTCAGAACTAAAATGCAAAAATATATAAAGGATTTATAATAAAAACTTGGTTTTTATGGGCTGGTATTTTTAACTTTTTAATTGAAGCGAGCGTAAACGTGTTTCTTACATCCAACAAAACACGCATCCTGTCTGTCTGTGTGTCTGTAAGTAAAGTTTACGTGTCCAACGATAATTTGAGTAAAAGTAGACCGATTTAGTTGAAATTTAATATACATGTTTTACTAATGCTCATCTGGCTAAGTTCAGTGATTTGTCAAAGAGATTGCACGTAACGCTCGCATAAACGTGAGCTTCAAATGTAAATTGGAATTTTAGGACGGGAAAAGATTCTACAATCATCTATTCGCTGAGACGATCATTTTTTTCATACATTTTTTCATTAAAACCAACAGCGACATCGCTATGGAGTGATACAGATCGTTAAAACTATTAACATTAAAGAGAAAACGAACGTTTTTACCGCTATCTTACGTTGTAACGTAACTATTTGAATACAACTTTATATGCATAGTCTAAAATCTAAAGTACAATTGGCATTTAAAATTTCAACTTGATTGAAGCAGTAGTTTTCAAACAAGGAAGTGATACATTTTATTATAATAGTTAAAATGAAGATGGTCGGAACATGTCTTAAGATAAGGAATATGTAGAAAGGTACCCTTGTCCCCCACTACGCGGATCTCTATTACAATCATACTCTTTAAGTATCAACTCATCATGTAATTAACTATTTTCTTATCTGCATTACGCTCGCTTCAATGATAGAGCCACACGATGCCTAGTCTTATATCTAGCGACTTATGTTTTTATTGGAGTCTCTTAAAAATGTTTCAACGATATTTTTTACTCTCTCCTTAATTTATCATTCTTGAGATCCTCAATCAATAAAACAAATCTTTCTGCATCCATGACATGTATGCTAAATTTGAAACATCTGTTATTAATATAGCTTTAATTTAAGGATCACCTTTTGGTTCAGGATAGCGTTGCGTGTAAAGCATGATTAACTGTCACTTTATATGCACTGTTCTTGTACATCACGATATGTTTATTTCATTTCTTTATAAGGATGAAAAAAAAGTGCATTTTTATCTATTTTTTATGACTTTCTAGTCATGGAAAAACGCTCAATTGCATGACGGAAGTTTGCCTTGTGGTTAGAGGTAGAAAGGATCTGGGTATAAAGTATAAACCTAAAACAACCAACGAAGTCTGAGGACTTGGTTGGTTTCGAGTCTGTTAAAACCTTGTTATTAAGTCACGATTAATCCTCCTCGCTGTAGTGTTTCTATTGTGTTTCTCTTCGTGTTCCTTTCTCTTGACTTTTTTTTCTGTTTGATTCAGAACTGACTTTCAAGCTTTTTGAAAGATCTGATAAAAAATACTTTCTTTCTTTTTTGAAAGCAAAAGAAATATGACATAACTTCTTTACCTTTCAACCTTCAATGACCTAAACTTTCTCGAAGTTTTTTTATATTTCTGTTGTTACTTTTCGATATTACCCAGGAATATTTAGAGTTATATGTGTGTTTCATGTAATATGATATGAAAGCAAGCGTTCTGTTGAACTTAACGCTGTTTTGGCGGTGGGAGATTTCTTCTTGGGGTGATCTCTTGAGAGGATCAAGAGAACTGAATGCAACTCTTCTTACCTTTTCATGAACGTTAAATTAACTTTGATGAACAATAAATATATTTTTATAATCAAGATGTTGGGTAATAGAAATAAACAAGTAAGGCGCGCTTGACGTAAGTACATGAGGCGATAATCGCCAGTTTTTGTATACGATTAAATTAAAATTATTATTAAATTAAATTATATAATTAATTATATTAAGTGCAAAATTGTAATTGTTGCATATTCTTTTTCTACACTTCAAGACTTTTAAATTGATGTACAACATGTCATGGTTATACTAAAAACCTTTTTTTTTTTAGTGCCCGCCATATTGGCCGCCATCTTAAAAATATTAAGTGTGAAAATCTCCAAAAAGTGCGTACAGTTGTCACAAATGCCAAGATTCACCTGTGTGCTGAATTTCATGTTTTTAGCTATAGTAGTTTAGGAATTGAAGCATGCCAACAGACAAACAGACAGAACCGTTATCTAAGGTTTCTTTTCGTACTTTTTACAGAAACCTAAAATTTGAAATCTTACCTACACTCAATTATGTGAGACAGTATGCATTTCCTACTGACCGAAAAATCCTTCTCTCGACGATCATTGTAAACTCTAAAGAAAACAGCAGAATATAAATAAACATAACAAAGATAAAGGTTCTAATAAAACATAAATAAGAAAAGGAAGCTCTGTAAGGCCAAGTTATCTTGATTTGCGAGCGCAGCGAGCCTGCAATAACTTAAATAAAGACTGCCACCGTCCGAACCAGCCTTTAAAATACCATATATTATAAATTATACACCTAAACGATGTATAATGTATGACATATGCCGACTAAAACCTTTTTCTTTAGCCGTTCATCATATGGCCACCATCTTGAAAATATAAGCTATTTAAGTATCAACTCATCATGTAATTAACTATTTTCTTAATATCTGCATTACGCTCGCTTCAATGATAGAGCCACACGATGCCTAGTCTTATATCTAGCGACTTATGTTTTTATTGGAGTCTCTTAAAAATGTTTCAACGATATTTTTTACTCTCTCCTTAATTTATCATTCTTGAGATCCTCAATCAATAAAACAAATCTTTCTGCATCCATGACATGTATGCTAAATTTGAAACATCTGTTATTAATATAGCTTTAATTTAAGGATCACCTTTTGGTTCAGGATAGCGTTGCGTGTAAAGCATGATTAACTGTCACTTTATATGCACTGTTCTTGTACATCACGATATGTTTATTTCCTTGCTTAATAATGATGAAAAGAAACGTCTCGCAGCATTATAATTTTTTACCTTTTGACCTTATGACGTAATTTTGTTTCTTTTTCTAATTCAAATTGCAAAATAATCTTCTCACAACAAAATTTGACAGAATAACATTTTTAGTGGAAAATAAAGTACATAGTTGCGGAATAAGAAGTACAGTATTTTGTAATTTAGGTATTTTTAACTTTTTAATTGAAGCGAGCGTAAAATGAAGATGGTCGGAACATGTCTTAAGATAAGGAATATGTAGAAAGGTACCCTTGTCCCCCACTACACGGATCTCTATTACAATCATACTCTTTAAGTATCAACTCATCATGTAATTAACTATTTTCTTAATATCTGCATTACGCTCGCTTCAATGATAGAGCCACACGATGCCTAGTCTTATATCTAGCGACTTATGTTTTTATTGGAGTCTCTTAAAAATGTTTAAACGATATTTTTTACTCTCTCCTTAATTTATCATTCTTGAGATCCTCAATCAATAAAACAAATCTTTCTGCATCCATGACATGTATGCTAAATTTGAAACATCTGTTATTAATATAGCTTTAATTTAAGGATCACCTTTTGGTTCAGGATAGCGTTGCGTGTAAAGCATGATTAACTGTCACTTTATATGCACTGTTCTTGTACATCACGATATGTTTATTTCATTTCTTTATAAGGATGAAAAAAAAGTGCATTTTTATCTATTTTTTATGACTTTCTAGTCATGGAAAAACGCTCAATTGCATGACGGAAGTTTGCCTTGTGGTTAGAGGTAGAAAGGATCTGGGTATAAAGTATAAACCTAAAACAACCAACGAAGTCTGAGGACTTGGTTGGTTTCGAGTCTGTTAAAACCTTGTTATTAAGTCACGATTAATCCTCCTCGCTGTAGTGTTTCTATTGTGTTTCTCTTCGTGTTCCTTTCTCTTGACTTTTTTTTCTGTTTGATTCAGAACTGACTTTCAAGCTTTTTGAAAGATCTGATAAAAAATACTTTCTTTCTTTTTTGNCCAGTGGTACATTCAATATTATGAGCCAGCTAACCTAAAAACACACACTTTTTTACGTAAGTGACGTCACATTTCCCCGGCGTATAGTTACGAATTCTTTTCTTATTCTTAAAGACCTTAGACCTTTTATAGCGATATAGGAAAAGCATGCCATGCCGATTAAAACCTTTTTCTTAGTCGTCCTTCTAATTTGCCGCCATCTTGAAAATATTAAGTGCGAAATTTTAATCGTTACATATTCCTTTTCTACTCTTCACTTTAAATTTATGATTCAATTTTTAAGTTTTTGGTAGTTTTCATACTACGGAAAGTTTAAATATCAATTTAAATCAAATTATAATCATTGTTAACAATGGGAGACATTAAAATTTAAGTATGATACGTCATGCTGACTTAAAATTTTTGTTCCTTCCTCCTCCATACTGGCCACCATCTTAAAAGTATTTAGTGTGGTACATATTTCCAAAAACTATACAGTTATCACAAATTATGAGATGTGCCTGTGTCCTGAATTTCGTTCTAATCCATCAATTTTTACGTCAGTTATTGTTGCACAAACAAAAACAAACAAAGTTAGTTTGTCCAACAACAAACTAACTATAAATAAATAATAAATAAACAAACACACTAACTTTGGAAAGCTCTCTGGAATGAAGAACTAACTACGTTCGTTTAATTTTGTTGATAGATTTATAATAAATTCAACTCTTTGAAATCTAAACTAGAACAACTATATTTATCAAATAAAAAGATTCTCTATATTGGCAAGTATGATATGACTAAGTAGTTTGTTTATGAATCATTGCCAAGTCAACCACATTTATTCCATTAAAAATAAAAGTTTGTTTTGATTTGTAGATCTTCAAATAAATATAATATCTTATCTAAATATATACAGACAATTTTATATAAACTAAACTGCGCTGTTCACTATCCTTGGGGTGTGCATTTAATATTGAGAAAATACTTATTTATTTAGAGTTTAGAGCACCTAGTCCCAGTATACAAGAGAGAATCTGAATTCTCAAACTCTTCTAAGGCGCCTCTCTTACTGGGAGAAACCAAAGTTTCAAACTCTAAGGCCCCTTTCCCACTGGGAGAAACCAAAGTTTCAAACTCTAAGCCCTCTTTCCCACTGGGAGAAACCAAAGTTTCAAACTCTAAG
>KZ651728.1:224508-235942 GCA_001010745.2 Gerris buenoi
CTTTCCCACTGGGAGAAACCAAAGTTTCAAACTCTAAGCCCTCTTTCCCACTGGGAGAAATCAAAGTTTCAAACTCTAAGCCCTCTTTCCCACTGGGAGAAACCAAAGTTTCAAACTCTAAGGCCCCTTTCCCAGTGGGAGACGTCTGAAGTCGCAGCGTCTTTTTCAATCGGAGAGCCTACCTTTCACTCTGAGATACTTCCACGTCTGTCCCCGTACTGGTGGGGCCTTTTTGTCTAGAATAATGAAAAATTAAAAAAAGCTCGAGAGTGGGAGACTTTAGTTGCCATGGTTGAAAAAGTTTTAACTGGTTGCTAACATTTCGATGATGAAGGTGTCACGTATCCTAACTTAGCGAGCCTTCGTTACAACTACACACGATCACTTTACATCTTATTATAAAGTATTCCCCCCCCCCCTTTTTATACAGGCGACATTGCACCTTATTGTATAGTACTTAGTGTGCTTATCATCAACATACATCTCTTTATCACCTGTTGAATTTGTTGTCACAATTGTTTTTTGTGTGATAAGTGAATCATTCTTAAAATATCTACTATTTTTAGATTATTATACTATGTACACTTCATGTTTGTGGTGTTGTAAAATAAACATTATATGTATAAAGTATATGAATATATGTATATGGATTAGAATCAACATGACTCTTTGCCTTTTTATATTATAAAGAATTTAGGACATTTATTTCAAGATAATGCGCATATGGCATATACATTACTCAAACGTAGAATAGAAATATTTACTTTGTATAATATCTCTATATTATCATATCTGTTTTATCTAGGTCTTTCTTTTGTGTAATACTTCAACGGAGACAATTGATGTTTGGTACAGAAAGTTCTTCTTTTTAGGGTTTCCTTGGTAAAATCAAAAAAAGAAACCTTTATAGTTTCGTTCCTGTGTCTGTCTGTCTGACTATCTGTCTGTCTGTCTATCTGTCACTCTGTTCGGTTCAAATACTTTTGAATCAAAAGAGATAAAAACATAAAACTTTGCAGTATTAAAGATCGTTTTGACGGGGCACACAGGAAAAATATAGGGAACTCAAAAATTATCAGCTGTTCAAATTTGAATGGGTGATCAAATGAAAGGTATTGAAGAATGGATTAGAAAAATATATAACACTTGTGGAAAGTCTTAAATTTTCATGCCATTTTGTTAAAAATCATCAAAATTTTGCATGTCCTGCCTCAAAATAAGGAGAATATTAAAATCCTTGGAAGCCTTCGCACCAAGGAGAATATTGTTGTAATTTTTGGTTCTATTAGAAGTTAGATGTATTCTTTAGATACTAATTTACAAAAAAAAAAGTTCAACGACTTTCATTGTGCTATGTTTACTGTTTTTACACTTTCTGTATTAAATTTTTCTCCAAATCTTGTAAGCTAAATGTATCCCACTTCTTGGCAACCTAGACGAAACTTACCCAGATTATGGTATTTATGGTTAGTTAGTCAAATATTACTCCAAATCAAAGAGGTCTAATAAGTGACAAACTACCTACCATCAACTTGATTTTGGTCTACTAATTAAGTTTGTACTCAGGATCATGAAAATCACATTGCCCACCGAAAAGGGCGGGATATGATCGTGCTCCACTGGTTTGTTTTTTCAAATGCCTATTGCCAAGCTATATCCGGCAGACGAACTTAGCCAACCACATATTCTTAAAAGCCACCAAAAGATTTACTTATACACAAAATTCTAGCTTGATGTTGGTCAGACGACCTATGTTTGAAGTCTATTTCCTAGACTACTTATCTATAAAAGTACTCATCTGATTTTGAAGAAATTTGGATTTGTTTTGTTGAAAGTAGCCCAAAAATAGTCCCATGTTAATTTTAGACGCATCTGCACAAATGTAATGTTGCTTTAAAATATGTGTGAACTCCACTTGGAATCAAAACTGATTTAGATTGGTTTTGGTTCCCTCTTATGACCATTTATTCCATGATAGTACATGGGGAAGATTTGTGCCGCACATAGTAGTAGTAGTAGTGAGGGCAGGGAGGCCTAGCCTGGTAAACAGACCATCTTTGGATCCTTTTTGCCAACCCCAGACATTTCCACACCCCTCAAACCACCTCCACCTCATCCTCAAACCTCCTGGTTTGGGTTATGAAGGAGAGGATGTCTTGCCACTTCAGTGATTCAAGTTCCTCTACCCTAATTCTTCCTTTCCCTAAGGTATGGAAGCGCAACTTCCCATATCCTTCACACACTCCCAGAAAATGGTAAGCTGTTTCCTCTTCTTCTCCACACACTGGACATATGGGGTCCTCCTCTACTTTTAGTAGTGCCAAATGTCTCCTGAGCCTGCAGTGTCCAGTTAACACCCCGACCAGGTTTCTCAGATTGTAAGCATTGTATTCACATAAGTTAAATGTTTATTTTTTCTGTTGCAGATTTTCTCTGTTATACGAGATGCCGGTAAGACTGAAGTGTTTGAGAAGTTGGTCGCTATACAAGGTGACGTGGGAGAGGAAAGACTCGGTATTTCTGACGAAGACAGAGCGACACTTTCGGAGAAAGTTAATTTTGTCATTCATTCAGCCGCCACACTCGACTTCGAGGCAGATCTTAGAACAACAGTCGATATCAATCTGATGGGAACAATGAAGGTTCTTGATCTTGCATCTCACATGAATAAATTATTGGTAAGATCTAGTAGTTTTATTTATAATTTTATGTTTGTAGTCGTATAGAGTAAATAGCCTATCAGGTTTAATTATGTTGATATTAAACTTTGATTTAGTATATCGCAATGTTGTTATTATAATTCTTATTAAAGCCAGCTATTTTACTGCTGAATCCGAATCTAGTCGTATGGAGTAAATAGCCAATCAGGTTTAATTATGTTGGTATTAAACTTTTATGTAGTATATCGCAATGTGGTTATGATAATTCTGATTATAGCCAGCTATTTGACTGCTGAATCCGAATCTGAAGTCTAAATTGTTCCTATAATTACAGTTTCCCTGGAAAATGCGCTTAAAGTTAGGGAAATTGGTGTTTTTTGAGGTTTTTCGACAAAAAAAATTATCTTCAAAACGGGTCTTCAAACATGCAGAATACAAAGCTAAAGTTAAAAAAAATCAGTTGCCCTTACTTTTTTTTTAATAAAGTGGAACAAAGAGCAACCTCAAAAACATAAATATTTATTTTGATGGGTTTGTTCATCATTGAAGTAATTTCTGTTTTGCTAAATTCAACTAGTGTATTTTCAATTGGTGAAATCTGTCCAACTCATCCAATTTTTAATTTAAGTAATCCCTTGCTATCCGCAGGGTTACGTTCGCCAGTGTTCCCCAGTCCGCAGATTACACGCAGGTTGGTTAAGTGTTTATGCCTTTTCTCCAATGATTTGCAAGCTCTTTCTTTTCTTATCACAAGTTTAAGGCTTTTTTCCATTTTCTCTAATCTAACATCTCTGGTTTTTGAACACATTTAAGCGGGGATTGTTGTTGTTGTTGTTGTTGTTGTTGTTGTTGTTGTTCTTTCCCTGATTTATTTATCCATGGATATGGATAGTCATAGTCATATCCGCTAATTAAAAAACCTGTGGATGTCAAGGGATTACTGCATTTGAGTTTTATTCGAGGAACCACTAACTTAAAAGTATTTTAAATTTTCAAACTTATTTTCCCATGTTATAATTGTGTTCCAGGCATTTGTTCATATCTCTTCAGCCTATGTTAACTCTCATTTGAGCCGACCTGAAGAAATCCTTTACCCAGTTCACAAATCTGCTAGTCAAGTTATCACTACTGTCAAAGGTCTTGCAGACGAAGATATAGAACGAGAAACGCCTATGTAAGATGATTATTTATTTTTAAATTTCCTTATTTACACAATTTGAAAGTCTCTTCATTTTGAATCAGGTAAAATAAAAGGAAATCATTTCACTTACCACTGGTATCAGGTGTGTTGTGTTTTGGATATTATGTTCAATTTTTATAAAATCTGCAATTTATATTTATTGTGAACAACATTTACAATAGTTGTGCACTATATTATCTATCAACAGTAGTTCTCTGTAATAAAAATAAAAATTTATTATTTACTTTTTTTTGTTTTTTGTTTTAGTATTCTTGGAAAATATTTGAATACCTACACATTTACTAAAGCTTTGGCTGAACAAGAAGTGTATAATCACAATTCTCAGTTCCCAACAACCATTGTTCGTCCTAGTATGAGTATGTATATTGAATTCAATTTTTTTTTAAATTATCTAACCAAAATTCTAGCTTAAATATTGTTCAAGACATTATGAACACCTTTCCTGTTGCCAGTGAGCTATCTACAATTTCTAGAGCTTCCAACCAAGGTGCCTTCTTGTAATAAGGTCCTGGTAAAATTTGAGGAGAACCTCCAAGTTTATAGGCCATGGCCTTAGCCCCCTCAGCTCTGGTGGCAAACGTGGCTGAATTGCTCTTGCACCAGGAAGATAAGCCTGCAGCTCTGTGTGCAGTTGAAAGCCTTAGTGTGTGGTTCAGTTGGTGGCCATTTTTCTTTCATTTTAACCAGCTTTTTTTCCATCAGTTAAAATCTTTTACGTCCTGAGTTTCTGAGAGGAGTAATTGTAATAATACTTGCCTTGGTACCCAGGAAAGTACAATTAGTACAGCTGGTACCCAGTTTTAACCTTCACCTTAGGACAGCCTCATACCACCTTCATCCACCCACACATCTACATCTCTCCTTTAACAGTTAGGCCCTCCGCACACAGGTTGACTGATTTGCAACTCGAGTTGGAAACTAGTTGCGTACGCTACTGTTCTGTGACACGCCCCGTATAAAAATGTAGGGGTCCATAAACTGGTCGACCAAAACCAGACCGGTTTGAAATCAGTTTGCAACTGGTTGCGCAAGACCGTCCTTCCCCTTTGCAAAGTGGTCGCAGATATAAGTTCAAAGAAAAATACCAACAAGAATGAATGATAAATTAGCTCTGTATACACACTGTTTGAAAAGAGGTCACAGACTAATCTAAAATCAGTTGCACTTGTGTGTGGACCTGGTTTTATTCTGGTTGCACATGTGAATATTTTGCAACTAGTTTCCAACTCGAGTTGTAAATTAGTTGACCCATGAGCGGAGTGCCTTACATACTTTTATTTATGCTCATGTTATGTTCATGTACACAGTATACTTAAAGCTACAGTCCACTCAATTTCTTCAAAATATTAGATACCTTATTCTTTTTTTATAATTTAATTCTAGATTTGTGGCCTTGTCAGAGCTCCATGCCCCCTGGTACAAACAAATATATTTTTTTAAATCTAAAAATTTGTTGGCTTTTAGTTGTTGCAGCATGGAAAGAACCAGTTGAAGGTTGGACGATATCTAAGAACGGTCCTCAGGGTTTCATCATGGGCGCAGCTAAAGGTGTTGTGAGAAGACTCCCTCTTGATCCCAACATCATCGCTGATTACATTCCTGTTGATATCGTCGTCAATGGCATCATTGCAGCTGNAATTTAATTCTAGATTTGTGGCCATGTCAGAGCTCCATGCCCCCTGGTACAAACAAATATATTTTTTTAAATCTAAAAATTTGTTGGCTTTTAGTTGTTGCAGCATGGAAAGAACCAGTTGAAGGTTGGACGATATCTAAGAACGGTCCTCAGGGTTTCATCATGGGCGCAGCTAAAGGTGTTGTGAGAAGACTCCCTCTTGATCCCAACATCATCGCTGATTACATTCCTGTTGATATCGTCGTCAATGGCATCATTGCAGCTGGATGGAATGCTGCTACAAAAAGGTGATATTTTACCTATATAGAAATATGAGCTCTGTTTTTCTTTTATCAACTTTAATTTGTACAGGCTTTTATCTAACTTCACTTGTTTGTGAGGTACACATTTTGTAATCATTTTTTTAACCTATTGTCCGACTATTTTGAAACCTGAAATTTCAAGTACTAATTTGGCAATCCTGTTTTAACACAACAAATAAAAGCAGGTCTATGGACGAGGGGTGTTAGTCCTGACCTGGCCATATACTAGTGTGATAAAAATAATAATAAATAAATAACACAATGGGCAAAAGCTCTATGGAATTTAATTACTTTTATTTTAAATAAGGTATACAATAAAAAAATATGTGTAAAGTAAGCCTTTTATAATAAAGTTTATAAAATGGTAACTTGAAAAACTTATAAATTGATACAAAGAAATAGTTAAGCTGTAGAATTGAGAAGAGTTCAAAAGAAGCATGGTTGCTACAAAATCTCTTGTAGCTTGGAGGAGATAGGAAGATCCCAGTAAAAGCTGAAGCATTAATAACTCAATAACTCTCCTGGATGGCAAGGTAGAATTTTATAAGAAAAAATTTGCTGGGAAGTCAGGACAAATGAGCTAAACCCAGATAACTGGGATGAACTAGTCCAAATAAGAAGAAAATAATGTTTATCATAGAATAATAATCAATATATGATTACTTTCCTACTTAGAGTCAACCAACTTTAACTAAAATGTATCTACTTTTACTGCCCAAGAAACTTGATTCATACTTAATTACTTGACGGGAAGGATAGTCTAAATTTAAGGAAAATTTAAATTTACCAACACCAGGATTAAAAAAATTAAACCTGAAATACTTTAGAGCTTCTATTTGTTAAATATAGTACTTTAAATCAAATTATAATCATTATTAACACTGGGAGACAGACAGAGAAAAATAGACTCCAGCGCCGGGATTTGAACCACGGGCCTCTGTATGAAAACTACCAAAAACTTAAAGATTGAATTTCGAATTGATTGTACTAGGTACAGGTACTAATTGAGTAAGCGTTAATTCTCGGTCTAGTTCTAATGTCATAAATTGACTTGCTAAATGTGTATGGATATTGAAAGCTTGGAGTTGGGGAATAGTTATCAGTTACGGCAGAGAAGAATCATTCTCCTGCGTAGCTTAGTTGGTGAGAGCACTGTACTGGAAATACAGAGGCCCGTGGTTCAAATCCCGGCACTGGAGTCTATTTTTCTCTGTCTGTCTCCCAGTGTTAATAATGATTATAATTTGATTTAAATTAATTTNATTAATGAAACTTGGGGAATCTCTACCATGCCAAGAGAAGTTTGTTTTCTACTACTATATTACCCACTAGAGGCAACTACCTATTTTCTCCCAGGCCACCCAACTTCAAAATTTCAAATTGGAGTGTATATTGTTGATAAGCTTTTATTCTATCCCTATTATTTTATTTTTCCCTATCCTATAGGGAGGCAAAGGCATAAAAATGGTAGATTTCAGCGCCTGGGGGTAAAATGTCCCTTGTATGAGAGTGGTTGAATACATACTTCCCTTTACATGGTATAAATCCCTCAAGTTCCATTACTTTATTTCTAACCGGTTAGATTTTATAACGATTTAAGTGTTATTTTTTACTTTTTCGGAAGGGTTATTTTGCTATCTTTTCAGATATTGGTGATAGAAAAAATAGAGTAAAAGTTTATTATTTTTTACCGTAGAATTCAAATATGATATCAAAAATATACATCCCAATTTAAAATTTGAAGTTGGGTGGCCTGGCGGCAAAGTGGGTAGTTGCCCCTAGTGGGTGATAGCATGAAAACAAACTTCCCTTGGCGTGGTAGAGATCCCCCAAATTTCATTAATTTATCTCAAACCGTTCAAAAGTTAAGAGGGGGGGGGGGAGACTTTTGGACCACCCTGTATATAGCTGCCTATTGGACTATATATATTAGCAATAAGTGCATATATTTGGGATAAACACATATTTGAGTGCATATATTTGGGATAAGCGAATATTTGAGTGTATATTTTTGGGATAAGTTGCATATATTGCAATTTTCAAATGCATATATTAAGGTTTTAAGTAAATATAGATCCGAACTCTACTTATCATCATGTGTGAAATCAATCAGTGAAATCATCAGTATGAAAGCAGTGTTTCAGAATATGATGAAAATTAACACTTGAATAAAACAAGTTGTTCAAGCTAAAATATGAGTAAAGTGGCTGAATCCCCTGACCTATAATAACTTACGCTGTTGATCATGAATGAAGAAAGTTTCTTAAAATATTTGTTATTAAGTTATTTATTTTTGGTTGTTATTTTCAGGCCAGAGAATACAGCTATATTCCACGTAACCTCAAGCTCCTACAAACCGTTCAGATGGTGTAACCTTACCGACGTTGTTTCGTCTACACTTCACCGATGGCCACTTAAGTCTGCTGTATGGTACCCCAACCTTAAGTTCATCCCTTCAATCTTCTGGTACAAGTTAACCTCCATCCTATTTCATCTCTTACCAGCTTATATCCTCGACTTTATCACCAAAGTAGCAGGTGGACGCCCCATGTAAGATATTACTTCTTTTTTTCATTAATTTAAGTGTTTTAATTCTTTTTATTTATTTAAAATTTATTTTAAAATCACAAAAACATGTAGTAAAATAAACACCTAGCTTGAAAATTTAATGAAAATGCATATTTTGCATATTTTGGGCATTATTGCATATACAGTCGGCCCTCCATACAACGAACTCAATGGTTCCAGAAAAAAAAAATGTTTTATAGAAATTTCTCTATATAGAATTTCTTTTACTATAGAATCACTTAGTAGACAACAATCCATGGGACATAAAAAAAAATTGTTACATAGAGATTTTCGCTGAACAGAAGTTGGTTATAAGGAGGTCCGACTGTAATTGCATATTTCCAGTTTAAGCTCATTTCGGGGTCTTTCCAAATATAATTGAAAAACTGGAGACTCGCGGTTTAGAGCTGACTANTTTCAAATGCATATATTAAGGTTTTAAGTAAATATAGATCCGAACTCTACTTATCATCATGTGTGAAATCAATCAGTGAAATCATCAGTATGAAAGCAGTGTTTCAGAATATGATGAAAATTAACACTTGAATAAAACAAGTTGTTCAAGCTAAAATATATATATATATTTTTTTTTAACCACAATTTACATACGTTACAATCTGATTTTAGTGTGTAGTTGATTATTGTAAATGTAGGTTAAAGTTGGTTTGTGGTGTATTTCAAAATCTTCCGTAGACCTTATCTAATAATACTATTTTTTTTTGCAGTTTGGTGAGAATGCATACCAACATTTCAAGATCGCTTTCAAGGCTTGAACCGTTTATCTTTACCGAATGGATATTCACCAACAATAAAACGATGGAATTACATCGAACGATGGACCCAGCTGATCAGAGAACGTATAATCTTGATATACAAGATATGGACTGGGAAAAGTACTTTGACATTCTTACTCAGGGAGTCAGGAGATTCTTGCACAATGAACGTCCCCAGACTTTGGTCCAAGCCCGTAAAAAGGACAAAATGTAAGTTTTTCATTAAATTTAAATAATAAGAGGTGAGAGGGTATGTTATCGAGATGCTGTCAAATAAGTTAAGAGTAAGTTACGGTAAAACGTCAAGTGCTTTATAATCGACCGAAACGAATTAAAAACTTGGGCTGAAAGATTTCTTTACACTGTGCAAAGGTAATTCCGATTCCTCTTAAACTAATGGAGGTAGAATACGCAAAACTATTAGAGTGCTAGAGCAAGAAATACCTGACAAATAGTTCTAAGAAAATATAAGAAAGCAAAAACATCTCCAGTACTAATTCACAGAAAATTTGTCGGTCGGATCTTTGGTCCTTTTTTTTACTACGTTTTTTTTAGCTTGCTTTCTTGTTTGTTTGTCCATTGCATATCTTGTAATCGATTTTTTACTAACTTCCCGAATAGCTAGACATTTGANTCCCTAGGTGCATAAATAACTACTAGTAGCTTGCTCGCAAAGAACTTTACGGGATTTTTTTTTTTGTTGCAATAATAAATGATATTTTTTAATTTTTTTTTTTTTGGAGGGGGAATGAAAATTGTCAATGAATTATTTTCTACTAATTATGTTGTTTTGAATTATGTTTTAGATTGGGCGTACTTAACCTTCTACTCCAGGGTGGTTTCCTTGTTGCAGTGTGGTTCATTATTTCTCTCATTACTCGCTCTACGATGTCCGATACTTTCTATCTTTTCCCAATGATCGTCATATTTTATTCCTTCTTGTAAAAACGGTTTCAAATTCTTGCCTAAATACTTTTTTAATTGAATTTGTTTGCTTGTGTTTTTTTATTTTTATTTTATTTATTTTTTTTGTCAAGTTTGATTTAAAGAATTGATTTGAGATTAGGGATGGGTAAGATTGTGCCAGTGTAATATTTTGTCATATTGGAAATTATATTTATTTATTAAATGAAAGCAAAACTGATGTAATCCATTGTTTTTATTTATTTTGATACACATCCATTCACAGATACACTGGATATATATTTATTAAAAGCAATGTCAATGTCCACTGGCCATGTCACAAATATTAATTTTGAAATGTGGTGGGGAACGAAGGTCATAGTTTTTCCCCTAAATTTAGCTATGTATCTATACTAGTATTAATACCATTATCTAGTTACTATTATCTATACGTACTAATTGAGCAAAGTTCAAATATACTATAAAAATTTCTTCAAATGACGTTATTAAACTTAACATCTTCTTTAATTGTTATCATATGTTAATTCTGTTTGACGGATTCTTTTTCTCAGGTGTTTAATAAATACTCAAAAACTTATAGTAATTTTTTCCGTTGTATAGAAACACTTTTATATAGAGAATCCGTGGGACACGAACATTTTTTATATAGAAAATTTTGCTGTACAGACGTTTGTTATAAGAAGGTCTGATTGTATTTGCTCTTTGCTGCTCTTGCAGTGCTCTTGTTAGTCTTGCTGTGATTAATACTTCTCGAATATTATTTCCTTTTCCGATTCTCTGTTTACAACTGACTCCTGATACCACTGCAGCAACTGTTTCAATTTTTTATTTGCCATAAATAATTAATTAGTCAATTTTATTGATTTAAATAGTGGTTTTTAGGGTTTTGAGATCATCCTAGAAAACCTTTGTACTTTTGGTAGTTTGTCTGTTTAACTGACGCATCTTGGATCATATCTCTTGACTCCAAAATGGAATCCTGTTTCCAAAATGGCAGCCATTTTACTCTCAAAAGAACCAAATGAGTGCCTTACTAAAATCCTAAAGAGCACACTTTACTTCTCCAAAGGGCAATTTTTTGTAAATAAAACAACAATTAAAAACCAATGTAGGAAATAAGAATTTTTATGACTGAAAAATCCTTTTATCTCTAGTAGGGAGAAAAAGTTATGATTTTGGATTAGTTTAGAGGGTCTAAAGCAGGTTTTTTTCTTCCCTGAACTCAAAAAGTAGGTAGAAAAAAGTAAAAGTAGGGCGAAAAAGTAAGTACTGCCAACTTAATTATTTTATAAATAGTAGAGAATGAATGGCTAATGTAATAAAGTTGTTGAAATCAGGTTGGCGACATTGCTTTTTCGACCTTCTTTCCA
>KZ651728.1:346884-356907 GCA_001010745.2 Gerris buenoi
TAATTTGAGGAATAAGTAATTTGAGGAATAAGTAATTTGAGGAATAAATAATTTGAGGAATAAGTAATTTGAGGAATAAGTAATTTGAGGAATAAATAATTTGAGGAATAAATAATTTGAGGAATCAGTCACTATATCTAATTCGACGTGAATTCTTACTTTCAGGTGAACTGCGAGTAACCTAACCCATGTTATTATATTATTATTATTTTGATTTTTTTTTTTCTTCATTTAGCAGTTATTTAGAAAAAAAACTTATAATATAATTTAATTTACCTTAACTACAGTAATAAATTCCTTTAATACATCTAATCTATAGCCTTTTAATAGCGTTGTTAAAATTATATAGACAGAATTGAACCATTTATAACTATTAAATTCCCCTTTATAATTACCAATTATTTACAGCTAGATACGAAGGTATAAAGGAAGAACATAAACTAGGGAAAAAACTGATAAACATTTTTAACTTAATAAAAAGCATTTAAATGCCCTGGTATCGACTAAGCGCTAAAACAAGGCTTTTTAAAAAATAACTACATATTAGCAATTAGAAGGAATAATAATTTAAATATCACCTATTATTATATATTTTTTACTCAACTTTTTTTTATACATTGAATGATTTCTGTTTATTAACGTTTGTGTTTTGTTTTTTTCATAAACCAGTTATTATTTTAGTAAATTATAGTAGTTTATAGAGTATAGAGGTATAACAAGAGTAGTTGTTATATTGTTTATTATTATAGTGTAATTATTTTTTTTTCTTATTAGTTATTCGTTTTATATCCAATTATAGTAATTAGTATTGAATTCTAATTAAATAGTCAATTGTAGTAGTTTTAATTATAGTTTAGTTGTTATTTATTTTTATTTGATTTATTTATTTAATTTAATTTATTTAATTTATTTTATTAAGCTAATAGTCAAGTCAATTTATACAAAAAATTGGGATGCATTGCAAAAGGTCCGGTATTTATGATTTTTGGATATGTTGTTGGGACTAGTAAAAACCCAAGTATGCAGAATCCGAGACCCTGTGGAAGCAGAGTTATAGCTAAAATAATTAATATAANCTACAATTAGAATCAATTATAAACATTTGTAATCAAATCTAGTAAATAGTTCGGTTGTTTCTTTTGGATTTTGGATAGAACTGTTCTTAAAATATATTATTTTTATTGTTTAAAGTAATGTTTCACGATAGATCAGTGAGCTATGTGTGTTTTGCAGCCGATTATATTTGGCAGCATCACTATTATTTATGTAAATAAAGTATTTCTATCTCTATCTTTCCAAGATCCAAATAAATATTCTGTAATTTTTAATATTTACAATCTACACTAATAAGTGAATAAATGGAAACTATCTGAAAAGGACGTCTTTATACACCTTCAACCTCATTTGTTTCTTTAAATAATTAATATGAAAATAGCATTTTTAAAAACTTGTTTTTTTTTTCTGTATTCCTCACCTTAGTTGTGTCTATGTGCAAAATTTGGGGAAGATTGAATGACGGGAAGTGGTTCATAATTGGGGTAACAGGTGTGCGATGAAACTTACAAAGCAAAGTAATATAAGACCAGTAATAAAAACATTGAAATTTTCCCACTTTTTTCAGTTTTTAATCTTTATCTCCATTCTTGTGCATCTGAGAGAAAAAATGGTAATTACCAATTTTGTAGAAGAGAAAATTTACAAATATTTCATGTCAATGTCAATAGCTTTTTTCTCTACGGACTATAGTGTTCTACTTACAGAGCATCGAAAACACGATGATTTGGGAAAAATACAAGAAATAAACATTTTGTGATAGTTCTGATTATTTTATATGTTGTTCGGACCAGTTATGGTAATGTGATCTTAAGTTTGCAGCTTCGAAAAACCTGTGCTAGCTGCGTAATATGTGAAAAACTGAATAATTCTTGGACTTTTTTCAGTTGATGCTATATACCTCGTAAACTATGCGTTGTTCGATGTTAGTTGTTCTTAATATTTTTTCAGTACAGTAAATTTACAACAATTTAAGTCCAACGGCAACTCTGTACGTCCATTAGATTCCGAGATATGGCCCATTAAGAATTGGAAATGTTTCGCAAAAATTTGAAATTTTAAGTATTGCACTGGTTTCGAGGCAAATATCGCCGTAAAACTGTAAACCTACGAGAAAATTCATAAGGAATGAAGTTGCAGTAAATATAATTGGCTTCTTTTTACGTCCAACGACAACTCTGTACGTCTAACAGTTACCGAGATACGACACTTCAAATATTGGCAGTGTTTTCCAATAAATGGAAAATTTAAGTATTGCTCTCAATTCGGGGCAAATATCGGCATAAAGACTCTCCCCTATAAGAAAAGTTGTAACAAATAAAGTTGTAGTAAAATTAATTGGCTTTTATGCAAGCACAAAATGAAGCCTGAAGACAAAACGGTTCTGTTGTAATCGTAAAAATAACAAAGACAGAAAATTGTAATTTTTAAAAAATGTACCTAAACCACTTCTTTTAAAAATTTTCGGACATTCAACGAAAAAAAGGGCATAGAATCATGCTGCAAAGTTACTCAACTTTAAAAATTGTAATAACGACTAACATTGAAAAACGCATAGTATACGAGTTATATGGAATGAACTGAAAAAGTCCGAATTTTTTTCCAGTTTTTCACATATTATGCAGCTAGCACAGATTTTTCGAATCTGAAAACGTATAGGATCACACTACCCTAACTGGTCCGAACAACATATAAAAAAATCAGAACTACATCACTCTTTGCGAATTTAGCAATTTATTAAGTATGTTTTGACTGGCCAAGTATTTTTTTCAAAATAATCGTATATTCAATGCTCTGTAATTAGAAAACTATAGTCCGTAGAAAAAAAGCTATTTTTACTCAACTTTATTTTCTCACATTCTATACATGGTTCAAAAGAAGATAAAAACGACACAAATAAAGATATTGATATAACGACTACAATTATCTTTAAAAAATAATCTTCAATTGAAGATGGTGCAATTGCAATACAACTTTTTAATATAGGAGTTCAGAATTATACTTATTTTTTTAAAAAACTTTTTAAGTATAAATATCCAGAAAGAAAACAAAAAGAAATTATAATTCTTATGTGAAAATATAAGGAATAGTTCACATGGTAAAAGTTGATTATGTGAAAGAACGCATGTTATTGTTATTGTTCCACAGATATTTCAAAAGGATTAATTTCACAATTAGTTTACTCTAAACTTACTTTTAAGAATAATAGTTTTTGTTATTATTATTTTTTTTTTTAAACTGAATGATAACCAAAATTAGTTGACATACACGAATACTTTTCATGCGTCCCTACGACACGGCGATTGAAATCAGCCTCTGGAATGAAATAGAGGTAATCCAAATTCTGTGAAGACCGACAAATGAATACGATGTAAGTTTTTTTTTTTTTAATTCTGGGGGGATTTTATACCCGAAGATGCAGGCCTCTTAGGTGGGCCCATACATCAAACCCGGGTTAGGGAGCGAAATCTTCACACACTCGTGTGAAGATATCTGGTCGTTAACCATGACTCCCCTCCTAGTTGTATAACAACCAAGAGTATCATCATCATGGTTTCCAGGCCAAAACCTGGTGGCGCCACTCTTACGAGGAGCTTCCCATTTGTTTAAACAATTAAATGCTGGGTTGACATTGAGCGGAGTGCCTGGTCCGGGTATCGAACCCAGAGCTGCGGCCACCTTCTGACCCGGCTCGATACTGCTTAACTTGCCTTATCGCAAGGCAAGCGCTCTAGCCTCCAAGCCATCCAGGTAAAAGTATCAGATATGATTTCATGCCAAAGGCCTGAGGATCATAATTTGATTAACGTTCACAAGAAAAAAAATAATAATAATAATCTGCCAATTAGTGTGGCACATAGTTTCCACTCATTCTCATTAAACGAATAGTTTACTGAAAATTAAAAATGCAGCTTATTGCACCTGTTTCGATTTCCAGTTGATGGTCAAACTTATTATAACTAAATTTTTAATGTGTAATGACAGTGACAGTGAATTTAGTTTAGGATTTGGGACCATCTATGAACAACTACTTTCGACCAACCATCCAATTTTCTTCTAAATCGGGTGATTACTTTTAAGTAGAGTAGGTGTTTATATAAATGTGTGTCTAACGATTTATTAATAGGTCCTTAGGGATTTAAAAAAGCGCTGGCGGAACATGCTATTGAAACGGGGCACAATTTTAATTTTAAGAACACTAAGTTTTTAATAAATGAATCCAATACCAAAAAAAGATTGACTTTAGAAGCTATGTTTATATCAAAACAGAAAAATAGTAATAATTTCAAAAAAGATTGCAAAGACATGAAAGTAAATGGAAAGTTTTGTTTTAGTATTTGTTAATTTAAGTGTATGTAAAAGTCAATCTGGATAACTGTATTGAGGGTCAGGAGGTTTGGTAAGGTGCAACATATTACTTACAATACTATTGTGAAATAAACCTGGGTTTGAGAATCTCTATCAGAATGTGAAAATTTTGTACTTTGTACAATGTAATTATGAAGCTGTGATAATTTTGATTCCCTTTTTATTTTAAATTTTCTAGTCATTTTAATTAAATTAGTCAAGGATTGTTTAGATTGTCATTGTTATTAATGTACCTGTCTGTTTTGGTGATAATGTTATTGTTAAAAGCAGAGTTTTTTAAATTAAGATGATTGTAAGTAAGACACATGTTAGTTTGATTCACTTGATTTTTATGAAACAAATATATTTTAATTAAGTATGACAATTGCATTTTTAAGGTGAAGTTTGAGGGTTTCCGACTTAGGAAAGGTTAAATGACCGAAATTTCTGCAATTTTTTATTAAAAAAAATGACGATTTTGCACAGCAAAAGACTAAATTTCAGCTCAATAGGGTAAGAATTTTTTTCTCCAATTAACCTTTTTCACTATTACTATGTATGAAAGAACATTAATGTTTATGTTTACAAGGAAATAGATTTTGATTGTTTTTTGAAATGACTCAAGTTCGAGTCGAAATATAGCCAGATGACGTAGAAGAGTGTATATTTTTTTTAAATCCCTAAGGACCCATTAATAAATCGTTACTGAATAATTCAAGGGATCAACTTCATCTATAATAAATGTGTGTTTATGCGTAAGAGAAAGTAATGTACACAGAAATTTAAAATCAATACAGGACTTCTTCTTCGTTCTTTATAGGTGAAGCTGGGAGATTCTAATAAAGTGGTTAGAACGGCGTAGGTCCTTCAACAAGCTATACAGCATTAATTATGATCTACTATCCCAATTTTCAATTAAAATCGAACGAGCAGTTTTTTAAAGATAAGAGGATTCGCAAAAGACGAACAATCCGACAGACAGACACGAGACCTCAAATGCTCCCTGATATCTGAAACGGATTTCTGTCCAGGTTTGTTTTTAATTCGCAGACAAAAAAATCTTTCTTCAGAAGGATTAAAATTCTTCCGTTGAAGTTCCATAAGTTCGTTAATAAAAATAAAATGCTCAATTGTGCATTATTATTTATGCTCTATCAAAATAAAAAATGTTTTTCATTCATTCATAAAATGCTCAAGAGAATCTCTTGACAAGAACTTCTCTAAGGCTATAAATGTAGAAGGAGAACAAGGATGATGTAGATATCCACATCATCAGTAGTTCAGTGGCCACAATTATAGCTGACATCCACATCATCAATAGAAAATAGTGGTCACAGCCACAGCTCATACCCACATCATAAGTAGTTCAGTGGCCACAATACCACTGATGATGTGGATGTCAGCTATAACATCCAACATCCACATCATCATCAGGCTGGTTCAGTGGCTGCAGAAGAGGTTGCTACGATTGGAAACGTATGGGAGCTAGTTTAAAACAATTAAAAGGTCTGAAATTTAATTAATTATCGATTGAAGAGGATTTGTTTAGGCCAAATGCTCTTGCAGCGATCATCCAAAGATAAAGATATTTAGCTTAACCAAACTCTTATTGCGGGCATCTGAAAAGACTTCATACTCTTTGATATAAAATCAGTTGTTTCTAACATATTTTTATGCTGAAAAGGTTATAAAAAGGGATACTTCTGGTGAAAAAACTATGGAACTTATTCATTGTGAAAAAACTACGGAACTTACTCATGATGGAAAAAAACTATAGAAGTTACTCAAGATAAAAATGGAAGTTGCTTCATGACAAATAATTGTGCCAACGTAACACAGTAGAAATGTTATTTATGTACAAATTAATATAAAAATAATGCAAATAAGCTGCTTCAAAGATAAAATGAGTTTGTATTAATAACTTTTACCCTTTTCAAGGTGATCTTGAAGGCCATCCGCTAAGTAAGTTCATTGTTGCGATAATTGTCTGACCTAAATACTTCGTATATTGTTTACATCATATGGCATTATTATGATATAATGTCTCTTATGTTTTATAAATTTAATACAATTTATTTCTTGATTTTAGTTAATCTCTTTTTTTCAATCTTTCATAAGCCTTTATCCATGGTCAGAAGTAGTTTATACACTAATAAAGGGTATTTGCAAAATTATAGTGGTCGAGATAAGTATCGAACCACTTTTCAAACCTGCCTCAAGATCGCATGGAACATCCATCTCAAATACCTGAAGATCAGGTCCTGGAAGATTTCAAAACTTACTATAAAAACACTCCTGGACTTGACCTAAAGAAGAAAATCGATCTGAAGATATCCTCTGACGTCCTTAACCTCTTACAAGAACACTCTAATCTCCTATTATCCGTCCCATATTATACACACCGTTAGTGATTACTTCCAATTAAGTATATTGCATGCTAATAATTTATATACTTATAAAAGAATACAAAAAAACTCTTACTTCCAAAAACAAACTTTCTTTTAGAAAAAAAAGTTCTTAAAAAAATATTTAGAACAACAAATGAACCTAATTTACTACGTTTTTATTAGCTTGCTTTCTTGTTTGTTTGTTTGTTTGTCCAGTACAAATCTTGAAATCGACTTTTAACTAACATCTCGAGTAGCTAGACATTTGAAACTTTTTGAGTAGTAACACGATGACACTGCATTATTTTAATACTTTTAGCTTTTCAGCAGAATTTAATTAGTTTTCAGCAAATTTTGCTGAATGGAAGTTAGTTCGGAAAAAATTCGCAAGTTATTTTATTTGTTTTGACATGTCCCATATTTACAATCTTTATTTTGACGGGTTTCAAATTTATGATTCATGACAGAAAATTTAAAAAACGTAGTATATAAAAAGTTCTTTTTATCTTGTTATTTTAAAAATGATCTGTTTAAAGTTCGATTTTAATTTGAGAAAATCTCAAACAAATGTAACATTAAAGTAATGCTTTCTTAGTGTACAAAATAATTCAATTGTTAATTTTGAGCGAAAACAAATTTGGTTCAGAGACATGTGGTTCGTAAAATGCTATTTCTTCAATCTTATAGATCAGAGGCTTAACGACCCGTTAATTCCCTGGTAACGGGCGTAATTTTATATTTAGAAAAAAAAAAAGAAAGAAATGCATATATGTAAGTTATTTTATAGACATCTATTTAGATAAGTTATATCTATTTGAAGACCATCAGATCAAAATAAAAATTTATTTTTATTCCGATGAAAATGCCAAGTTTATTAAAAACAGACGGAATTCTACTTAATACATATTATATATATGTACAAATTAATATAAAAATAATGCAAATAAGCTGCTTCAAAGATAAAATGAGTTTGTATTAATAACTTTTACCCTTTTCAAGGTGATCTTGAAGGCCATCCGCTAAGTAAGTTCATTGTTGCGATAATTGTCTGACCTAAATACTTCGTATATTGTTTACATCATATGGCATTATTATGATATAATGTCTCTTATGTTTTATAAATTTAATACAATTTATTTCTTGATTTTAGTTAATCTCTTTTTTTCAATCTTTCATAAGCCTTTATCCATGGTCAGAAGTAGTTTATACACTAATAAAGGGTATTTGCAAAATTATAGTGGTCGAGATAAGTATCGAACCACTTTTCAAACCTGCCTCAAGATCGCATGGAACATCCATCTCAAATACCTGAAGATCAGGTCCTGGAAGATTTCAAAACTTACTATAAAACACTCCTGGACTTGACCTAAAGAAGAAAATCGATCTGATGATATCCTCTGACGTCCTTAACCTCTTACAAGAACACTCTAATCTCCTATTATCCGTCCCATATTATACACACCGTTAGTGATTACTTCCAATTAAGTATATTGCATGCTAATAATTTATATACTTATAAAAGAATACAAAAAAACTCTTACTTCCAAAAACAAACTTTCTTTTAGAAAAAAAAGTTCTTAAAAAAATATTTAGAACAACAAATGAACCTAATTTACTACGTTTTTATTAGCTTGCTTTCTTGTTTGTTTGTTTGTTTGTCCAGTACAAATCTTGAAATCGACTTTTAACTAACATCTCGAGTAGCTAGACATTTGAAACTTTTTGAGTAGTAACACGATGACACTGCATTANGTTAAGACATTAATAGAAAGGGACTTGTATTCAATTCCTTATTTTTAGGAATCGTTTGTCTTCCCGAATTATTCAAGATGTACATATGTATATGTATATATATATACATATGTATATGTATATATATACACATTTTTTTATAGGTCTTATTTTTTATGATGAAAAATCAACAATCCCAACTATTATAAGCCATTTTTTTTAAATGCTCGTTTTTTCTTTTATAAAATAAAACTTTCTATTATATATTTCATTTTGGTATTAAATTTACGACTCTTCTTTTAACTACAGGGGCAGCCGCACCCCAATGACGCAAACTGAAGGAATTAATTATAAGACCTTTTTAAATTAATAAACGTATAAAAAAAACGTATTTAAAATTTAAACAGTGATTATTATTTGTAATGAAGACTTGGCAGCAAGGGAAAGTAACTGCTTGATGCAAACTTGTATGTAAAAGCAGTTTATCAAGTAACTTAAGTATATATTTTAATGAAGCTTAATTTTCTCTTCAACTAAAATAATAATGTTTAGAAAATAGTCTGTCCGAGACAACTCAGACAAACTTTCTCATACTTTTGAAACTGTATTAAAATTCCATAATACAGTCGGACCTCCATACAACGAACTCGATGGTTCCAGTATAGAAATTTCGTTACAAAGAATTTCTTTTACCATAGAATCACTTAGTATTGAAAATCCATGAAAATCCATGGGAATAAAAAAAATTCGTTACATAGATATTTTCGCTGTACAGAAGTTCGTTATAAGGAGGTTGGACTGTATATAATTCAATTAATGCGAGCCGACATTTCTTAAAAACTACTCATCCGATCTTAATAAAATTAGAATACTAGAATTAGATACTAAAATTAGAAGACTAAAATTAGAATAAATAAAATTGCATACTTAATTAATTTTACTTAAATTTCCTTAGCATTCCTATAACTTTTGTTTCCAGCCAAACATAATAACATAGTATAGAGAATCCATGGGACATAAAAAAAAAATCGTTACATGTAGATATTCGCTCTACAGAAGTTCGTTATAAGGAGGTCCGGCTGTATATGTAATTTGTAAGTTTTGTCGAAATTGGCTCGTAGATGGCATCAGATTAATTTCAACTATTTGCACTCTTTAACTTTTGCTAAATTGATACTTTAATTCATGTTAAAAATCCAAACAATTTTGATAGTTTTAAAAAAACGGGTGCAACTAAATAAATTTGACAATAATATGTTGAAGAAGTAGTATATTATGAGTATACAAAGAAGGGCCCCTAAATTTGGAGTTATATTCAATTCTCGATTTTTCCTCGGGCATTATTTTTTCTCAACATTTATCCACATTTCGACAAAATCGGCTCAGAGATGGTTAAAGGCTCAGCAATTCTGCTTAGGCGACAGACACATTTTTTTTTAAAACCGCACTTCTTTGGACTCAGGGGACCTCAAAACGTGTATCACAATACTTTTTTCTTTATTAT
>KZ651729.1:0-11712 GCA_001010745.2 Gerris buenoi
TGCTGCATTTTGTGCAGATTGGCTCAGCCGTTCAGGAGAAAACTTATGTACTCCGTATCCCGGTGTACCAATTTGGACCATTTCAGATTTATACCTTCCTGTGGTTGGTCACTATGACCAACCAGAGGAGGAGTATGCATCCAAAAAAATGCAAAGTGTAGTATAAGAGCTTCGCTTGGACTTGCCTTGATAATAATCAGAAGGTTAGGTTTGAATTTATAGGTTAAATTAATAGTAATGAAGAGTACCATATTACAGAGTTTTAAGATATAAGGGGATGTATGAAGCGATTGCCAGGATAATATTAATGTGTTTTTAACAGATTGAAAAATTAATTTTAGAAGAACTAAATATACGAAAAATTAATAAACATTGTGGAATAAACAACAGAATTTGTTAAGTTGTTGGAATGGTTTATAAAAATAAATTTCATTTCTCATTTAGTATAATATAGTTGGGTCGTTATCAAATAAATTGGGCATTTCATGTCCCCGGCCTTTGAAGACGTGTAACTCAGAAAGTATACGGAAATTTTTAATTTTAATTAATGCATTCTTTTAAGGAGAACGAAAGGAACATTTCTCTGCTTTTAAATTTTAAATACAACAACCAACAAAATTTTTAATAAATTTAAAAAAATAAGATGTCACGTACGTTACTTTCCCCGGGTGTATGTTCTAATTTTCCCAATGATATATCGATATGTTCTAGTTGTTAGATTAAAATGATACTTGGTTCAATTTTTAATATTAGCCTTGGCTACGAGAGTCTATAACAGAGTTCCTTCTATTTTAAACGAAGGTATTGTTAGAAGNCTTAGTATGTGACTAATTTATAATTTTATTTTCACATGAGTTTCTTGTCACGAATTATCAACATTTCACTAAGAAAAACGTTTGGAAGAAAAATTGGGAATTAATTGTGATACAAATAATTGTTACTCGTGTTATACGACCTTTTTTTTAACTGAATATTTTTTTATTGTCATTTCTATTATTTTGCGTAAAATTGTTTCTTTTTGCAATGATTAAGTTCAATGATTTTTTTTAAAAAAATATATTTAAGACTTATATAAATACATAATACTAAAAAAAATAAGATGTTTTCATTCGTGTATTTTAAATTTTTATTTTCCTAATGCAACTTATTTTCCTATGTCACGTACGTTACTAACATGTATGAATTTCTTTTTATTCTGAAAATTACTTTTGTTAATAATTTATGCAAGAAATTATATTGTTTTGTTTAGAATATGATTTTATAACAATTACAGCTCATTAATTTAAAATTATCAGCATGGAAACTAAAAATATTTGAACTTATCTAATATTGTAGGGAACGTATATGACAAATGTTGGTAATTTTTTTACATTTTACGAATAAAGTTAAATGAAGTTAATAAATGAGGTTCTCTTACACTTTAAGTGATTAAATTGCTCATTTAGAACGATTATTACTGCAGGAAAACTGAGGTAAGTATTAAATAGTGCAGTTTTCAATGGTAACGTTTTTGACATTAAAATTACTTTAAATACAAAAAATCTGTTAAAAAATCAGGATGCGTAGAACTCGCGTATAATTGCCCGAAAACATAATTAGAACAGTAAAGGGACCAGGATGTATAAAAAATGTCGAAATTTTCTAACTTTTAATTTTTTATTTTTCGGCATTTTGAAAAAGCCAAATGCCCAATTTATTTGAAAACGACCCAGTTAAACAATGGAAACTTGGCCAAAGATAAACTTGGAGTACATTGGTTATGTTGTTGAAGCAAAATAAACTAAATTAAAATATATGTATATTCCAGATATATTTTTTACTTTTGTAACAAGATCTTAAGATAGTAAAAAAAGCCGTAATGCAAGTAGAATAAACATTTACTCAATTAAAAAATAGATAATAAATGTTACATTGACCTAGAGAATGAAGATAAGGTAAGCTGGGGGGAAATGGTAATCTTCAGATTCAGAATTACATTAAAAGATAACACTCTAAGATTAGGAACTAACCGAACATGAAAGTAATCTGCACAAATGATATTATGTATATATGTAGTACTATAATATGTTAATCTCTGGGCAAAGAGTATAAATGAATATAGTAAATTTAGTAAAAAGTTTTGATAACAGAGAAGTGATATATCATGGTTTTTCCTTTTCAACATATCTCGAGTAATATTTTACCTTAACATATTTGATTTTGTATAATTTTGATACTGAAGAAACATACATCTTCAATGTACATTGATAGTTTTGGTACTTAGTAAAAAATTAGATTAAAACTCTAACTCCATTTTTTTATTATTATAAAAGTTTGAATAATTGAGTGTAAAGTTAATAATATTATTGAATGATAACTGTAAGGATATAGACTGTGAATGAAATAGACTTTAAGAATAGCGAGGTAAAAAAAAAAAAAAATTAAATATAAAATATGTGAGAGACTCTCACACATTAGAAGTAAAACTTAAGTTCTAGATACAGTTAATTTTATGCATTGCTCTCTTTGCATTTGTTGATAATTTTATTACAGTAAAGCGTCGATTATCCAAACTAATGTTTTTTGGGTGGTTCGGGTAATCAAAATTACCCCAAAAAATTAAAAGGGAAGATGTAAAAATAATCAACCACGAACTTGATAGCTAATGCCTGACCCGTTTCACCTTTCTTCAGCCGCATAATAATTTCCATTTTATATTTAATGAAAGCACTGCTCATTTCCTTTATGTCGACATGTTGCTGTAAGTTTTACTTAAAATATCTGACCACTAACTAATTCAATGTAAACCTCACAATGAATGATTTTAAACTGAGAGTATTGTCATAAATAACCAACAGAATTGAAAGGTATTAAGTGGGAAAATGCTGCAAATGATTCCAAAAATTATATAGACAAACAAAAGTCAGTTGTTAGTAAACAAATGTTAATGTCTCCCCCGTCAAACTGAATTCATCGAAATCTGATATCCCTTTATACTTATACGGCTGTTTCTAGGAATTAATTTAACAGTGGCTTTTTTTTCTTCTTTTTTTTCCATGAAGCCAGTTCGGATAATTGAATGTTCGGATAACTGACGTTCAGATAATCGACACTCTACTGTAGTTAAATTCAAATAAAGATAAGAGTAAATGTTGTACTGTAGTAATTTTTTTGGACTTTTCCCTTTTATAAAACTGAACAACCAACCCAGAAATTTTAAAGTCACCAAATGAGCTTTGTACATATTTTTAACAATCACATATATATGAACCATTTATTTTTTATGAACATACTCTAATTTCCAAGTTGTTTTCAGGTGCGAAAAGTGATTGAATATCTGAAGGAACGAGTTCTTGTTTCACAAGAAGNATTATAATGTAATTAATATTAGGTTTATGTACCAATTCTATGAATTGAAAAATTGTCTACCTCCGTCTCCTCCGTGGTGCAATGGTCAGCACCTATGCATGCTGAATCAGAGGTGGATTGAGACTGGTCTGAGTGAAATATTTCTTATACAGACTTTCATACATAGACAGTGGAACCACACCACGAATGACTCATAGACAAAAGATACTGAAGAATAAATGCTTCATCTTACAAACAGAATTCTGGATTACGAAGAGGTAGGCAGTCAGTTCTTTACGCACTTGTATATTAATTTTTTTCTGTATTTATTATTAAAATCCACAATCATAGATAAAGTACAGTACGCAACTCGTGCGAAAGCGGCATTTTGCATTGCTTGTGTGGTTTTACTACTCGCTCTCGTGCAAACTCCACACTTGCATGCAAAATGCTACCTTCCTCACTTGATGCGTAATGTACTATTACATACATTAATTATTATGGGAATAATTGTTTTGGTTAACGAACAACTCAGGTATTAAATTATTAAACAGAATGGATTAAGTTTGTAAACCAAGGTTCAACTAAAATTATTTATGGGCAAAGGGTCAGAGACAGTTATAATAAGGGTAGTGTAGATACCTGCAAGGTAATTATAAAATAAGAAGTAAAACAATTCAATACTCCAAAACAACATAATATGTTTTTATAGTATATATAGCATAGATACATTTTTAATTTTAAATAGTATTTTATGTAATAACTATAGAAGAAGAATAAAATGAAAACAACAAACATTCTAACTTCAAATAACACAGTTGAACTTATAAAGGAAGAGTATATAGGTTTGACAAAAAATATATACAAAACAAAATTACTATCTACAAGGATTTAATTAAATAAAAAGAGAGGACCTAAAATTTTCCCATGTTAAAATCACTCAAATAACAACAATTTAAATATTACAAACAAATTTAATAAATCTAAAACAATCAAGCACATAAATCAAAATCAGTTCATGTCTAAATATATTATAATACATGAACAGCACCAGGGACTTGTAATAATTTATTTAATTTAAATGGAGAGATCAAATGTCTGAATTTAATTTAAGAACTACAAACTGAAGTGGTTTCATAGATCACAATAAAATACAAACACATTTATGTAAATAGGCTTAATAATATATATACTTAGTTTATAATATATATATATATTTTAGTATTTATAGTATTAAAGAAGGGTATATAAAACATATCTTACTGCAAAGGTTTTAAAACTACTTTGGGCAATCAAGGATTTAAAAGTTAACTTAAAAACCAAAACAGCTTTTGCTGTAAAAATGCAGATATAAAAGAGGCACAATGTTCTGTAACAGAGTAAAATAAAGGACAGAACCATTCTAGTACCGAAGTTGTAAAGATACAATTTTATTAACATTACAATCTTTGAACTCTTCTTTGAACCTCCTAGAAACGTTCGTCCCTTCCTATGGACTTCCTCAATTACAAGAAGATTGGTACGGAATAGCCCACAAAAGGTGTTCAAATTTAAACAAACTTAAATCCTGTGTGGCCAATCCACAATTTTAGAAATACAAACAATGTAAAGTATTTATACTCGCATTAAATTCAAGGATTAACATGATGTTTCACAGGGTTATTTAATTATAGTTATACAGTTGATTCCAATAAAATAATTCTTTAGTAATAATCCTAATTGTATTCTGTCACTATTAGTGCTATCTGAGCGCTAAGAAAACAATGGAGCAGACTGGGGCTAAAACAGGCAATATAAAACCAAATATTCAAAGCATTTTACAAAATCATAGCTTGGATTTGAATCTGAGTAATTGAGTCCTCAGACGCTAAAAACAAGCATGTCAAGTACAAACACAAAAAATGAGTTTTTCCAGGGTACATCATATTTTAAAGAATTAAGTACAAAGTTTTCCTTCCACTACAGAAAGTTAAGCATCCTTGAATTTTCAGGTGTGAAAGCTAACATGATATGTATCATTCTTCAAGATGTATTCTTTCCTTTTCTGTAGGAAAGTGCATATCACTTTTATAGCTACCAAATTTTTCTCACACGATTACTCGCACGGTTTTACTCGGTCGCAATCCTTCACGATTCAGGCCTGCAGGAAAGAGCGAATGTGTAAAGGCCGCTAATGAGTAAAACACCAATTTTTTTGTTACCTTCAAGAATGATTTATTACTAAATTAGCCACTATTAAAAAGTTGTAAAAAACTAGTAATATTGTTTTTTTGTTTTTTTATTCATCCCTGAAGACTAAGAAGATTGAGAACTAAATTTAATGTTCATGGCTTCGTCCAATCTATAGTGAAGACAGCCCCCTAGTTGTATATTATTGATTGTAGATAATTCTTATTGCTTACAAGAAAAAATATCAAATTTGGTTCAATACCATAATAAATAAAGGAGCAATAAGTAACCACCATTGCAGATCCAAGTGTTCAGGTCAAACCAATCTTATGAGAGCAAACAAGAAAAGGATAGTATAAGGTAAAATCCAGAAATGACAATAAGCTCTGGAAAGTTACCAAAATACAATCGATACATTTTATAAAACCAGTATTTACGATTACTTTATTCACTAACATCAATACTGCCTTACACAAAACTGCACGCTAGTTGATAGTAATAGACATGAGTATTAAATGTTAATTGTGTTGGGTCAGTGAGGGGTATAAAGTGGCCCGAACACGATCAATAGTATTGACAATAATATTATTGAAAATAATGTCAATATAAAATTTAATAACAAATTTTCATCAATACTGTTTTTTTACATCAGTACCAACTCCGCACAATACACAAAAGTATTGTCAATACTATTGACCGTGTGCGGGCCGCTTGATAAATATAAATATGAGTATTAAATATATTTTTGTAAAATTTAATTACTAAACAAAAATAATATATTTGTAGTAATAGAGTAAACGTTATATAATTTTTGGACTATAATACAGATAAAGTTGAACATATAATTTATTTTTTATTTACATTAACTTCCAATTTGGTAGAACTTTTAAAAAGTACATACAATAAACTTTAATTAAACCTAAATTTCCAGTCATTACTCCACCTTACAAAAACAATATCATTACACTTTTATTTATTTATACGAGGTGTAGCTCCTAGATTTGAATTTGTCAACTTTTAGAATACACTTTGTAAACATACGTGTTTATATCAATTTCAAATAATTAAGTAAAAAAAGTGTCCTGTGAGCGAGCCTCCTACACTGACAGATCCAAATTCCATGAGCCAAATTTTGTAATTACTTATTGATCCATTTCCCTATTCCCTACCATTTAGAACTCTACAATTTGGCACATAATGTCATCTTTGGGTAAAATATAATAAAATTAATTTAAAAAACGTGTTATTAGCCCATAAATACCAAACAGAATTATAAGACTGACAAAATCAAAAATTAATTACCTTAGTGAATATAATTCAGAGAAGACCATTTTAGTTCAGACCTACTAATACGGTCAAAACTGTTTTTTTTTTTTTTTTTTTTTTTTTCCTTAAAGTAAACTAATAAACATCTAGCTCTATGAATAGATTCTAAAAAAATCTCTGGTTAAAGGACTACCTTATTCATAAATTTCTTGACCACTTTGAGCTCTAAAAAATATTAAATATTATCTCCAATTAAGTATAAATAAATCACTAAAAATAAATGCAATTAATTAGCTCAAGACCACCTTGGACTTATCAATTTGTTCAACCTAAATTGACCACATAAAACTATGAAACATTTTATTTTCAGTCATAATCAATATCAAACAGTATGACAAATGGCTCATAGATTTTTTTAATTATTATTAATATGATATCCCTATTATAATTACTGTATTGTATTCCATTATTAACTTCATGTTTCTTCCTACTTCTAGGGGTTTATTCAAAGTTTCAGTTACAAAAACCCGAAGACAATAGACTATGTAGGTTCATCAAACAAATCGAGCCTTTATCCTCATCAACACGGTGTGTTTTTAAAGACGGGAGGGGAACAGTAACTTCACACATTCAGTTAATGTGAAATAAGTCTTACCTGTCTGGGTTTTGAACCTTCACTAGATGCAATAAAATTTGACCATGGGTTCAAGTGAGTTAAGATTACACTAAACACAAGCCTACTCCGATAGCAAACTTCCTGCAGTTGGTATCCTTACTGAAAAGTCTGAAACAAACATTCCTGTCACTTAATCATTATAAATAACATTCCAATATATCCTTTCTGCAGAAAAACATACAAAAGTTAAAAATCAAATATATTTTTTTCTCAAACTACTTATTTAAATTAAAGTCCTTAAAGCTAAAGAGTATTTAGTTCCCTAAATACTAATAAGTTTATAAGATTAATACATCTATATAATTTAAATATTAATTGTAAAAAAATTAAATTATTTTTTCCATATAGCCCATAAAATGTGAAAAATATAATCTGAATAGCGAACTAAAAAAAAAAGTGTTAATTCATATTTTACAAGCGATTGAATTATGAGAGAGAGAGAAAGAGATATATAAAAAATAAATAAAGTGGTATGAATTAGATAAAGAGTCAAATCTTCAGAAACAAATATCATATGAACAAGTATAATATATACAATATCATATCAACAAACATATTATACAATATCAAACAAATGTAGCTTGCCAATTCCAGTTACATGAAATCTGTGAAAGCATTCCTGAATTTTTAATCTGTGATTTCAAATTTTCAATTCGTGAAAATTAAAATGCCTGTAGTAAATAACAGGGAGGAAATATGAAGATGAATTGAGGAACAATACCCAATTATTTATGATGTTTACAATAAAAATAAAATCTTATTTCTTTATTCAAATAATAAAATGTATAGTAATTTAAAAAAATAAATAAAATATAATTATTCAATGAAGGACCTTCTATTTAAGAATGTAAATAATTGTTTTAGTGGTGGTTTGTTTTCAATAAATAAGATAAAAAGGTGGATAATTGTATAAACCCTTCGAATTCCTGTTTTGTTGACTGTGTGACCAGTTTGGGAGTCCAGAAAGTAGGTCTCCTGGCCAGGTGGACAGCTAAAAGTCTATGTCCTCTCTTTTATGTTGTTAATGGGGTAAATATTAAACATTTAAATTCCTAAATACTGATCTCATTGGTCAACCATCTAAATGATCAGCAATAAAAAATGAGAATTATATAAAAAGACAAACAAATTTCAAAACAAATCCAATAAGAGACTTCTTGGTGGACTTCCTTGTTTCTTAGACTTAGACAAAAAGTTAAGCTCAATGAGACCTTGTACAAAAATATTAAGACTGGGACTAAGTTCAGTTCAAAGGCAGAAATAATAAAAAAACATTAAATTGGAGAAGTCTTTGAGGCAAGGCAAGTTACTCAACATAATACTGAAATATGTGGCAAGCTATTATCTAGAATCTAGAAGACTGAAATAATACAAAAGAAATGGCAGATCTATTGAAAAGCCAATCTAACAGTGGCGGCGATAAGGGCCCCGCTGACCCTGGAAGGAAAATAGAGGGGCCCCGGGAAGAGAAATAAAGGGACCCTCACTAAAAGTGTGCAGGGGGGGGGGATTTCTTACCGCCGCCACTGCAATCTAAAGTTTGATTTAAATAAAAATGATGTTGATTAAATTTCCAGAATCTTATAATTTGCTTCTAGTAGCTAATTACTAAATAATAACAGGGACAAAATAAATAACAGTTTCTGACTTAATATGAATACAATCACTAACAAAAAAAAGTCAAACTTTATATTACAACGAAAGAACCAAAGACTAGAAACTGGTGCTGTTACCATTAATAATTAAATTTCAAATGTTTGACATTTAAAATCATTAAATTTTACAAATAAACAAATCTGTTTTCTATCAAAGAAAAATGTATAAGCTTTTAAATATTTATATTTTTTAAATAATAAAAAAATAATGCTTTTATTTGAAATTATCTCATTTTTTTTTATAAGTTTACTTTTATTTTGTAATTATATATAACCATGAAAATAAACGGTAGAGAGAAATACATGTGTAGATTATATATAATGTACAAATATTCATTTGTAAACTTTAATAATGATAGTGAAAGGAGTCTTGCAGAGTGGGCACTTCTTTTTTCTACGGTGGTTGTCATTTGATTCGTAAACTTCTTTGCACTGTTGACACAGGCAGATGTGCCCACAAGGTACAACAACGTGATTTGACGCACTGTCAAGACAAATGCAGCACAGGCCGTCTCCTCCTAGGTCTTCTGAAACTATTTACAATAATTAATACGATCTTTCAATCAGGCAATATTGAATGATGCTATAATATCGTAATACTACAGCACATTTTTATTTTTAAATAATAATAAACATTTAATTTACCACACAAATTGAGGTTATAATAGATAATAAGATTTAATGTGATAAATACTAAAACCTAAAAATAAAATAAAAACAAGCATAAAAAAGGGAGAAAATAGTTTGCTTAAGAGCCACTACAATGAGGAATAACAGAAATGTTGATTTCACTAAAGATAAAAGTGTGGGGAACTGTCAACAAATGACAAAAACTGTTGATACTTATTCTAACCTCACTAACACTTCTTTAGATTGTTACTCCCCTTATAAAAAACAGAAGGGAGTGACAATCTAAAGAAGGCACATGGAATGTTTTTCTTTACACTGTTACTCCCAGCCCTGTCCGACTCCGTAGGGTGGGGGTTTGACCAAGTTTGGGCGATAGTACCGCACTCCAAAGTACAGCTAAAAGTGGAACTAATGTGACAGCTAAAAAAAAAAAAAAAAATTTTNTAGTTTTATAATATGATTTCCAATTTTTTTTTTATCTTATAGTTTCGGCTGTAGCTCTCTCAACTTTGTAATTTTAAATGGTAACCTATATTTTTTTTTTATAAGTTTACTTTTATTTTGTAATTATATATAACCATGAAAATAAACGGTAGAGAGAAATACATGTATAGATTATATATAATGTACAAATATTCATTTGTAAACTTTAATAATGATAGTGAAAGGAGTCTTGCAGAGTGGGCACTTCTTTTTTCTACGGTGGTTGTCATTTGATTCGTAAACTTCTTTGCACTGTTGACACAGGCAGATGTGCCCACAAGGTACAACAACGTGATTTGACGCACTGTCAAGACAAATGCAGCACAGGCCGTCTCCTCCTAGGTCTTCTGAAACTATTTACAATAATTAATACGATCTTTCAATCAGGCAATATTGAATGATGCTATAATATCGTAATACTACAGCACATTTTTATTTTTAAATAATAATAAACATTTAATTTACCACACAAATTGAGGTTATAATAGATAATAAGATTTAATGTGATAAATACTAAAACCTAAAAATAAAATAAAAACAAGCATAAAAAAGGGAGAAAATAGTTTGCTTAAGAGCCACTACAATGAGGAATAACAGAAATGTTGATTTCACTAAAGATAAAAGTGTGGGGAACTGTCAACAAATGACAAAAACTGTTGATACTTATTCTAACCTCACTAACACTTCTTTAGATTGTTACTCCCCTTATAAAAAACAGAAGGGAGTGACAATCTAAAGAAGGCACATGGAATGTTTTTCTTTACACTGTTACTCCCAGCCCTGTCCGACTCCGTAGGGTGGGGGTTTGACCAAGTTTGGGCGATAGTACCGCACTCCAAAGTACAGCTAAAAGTGGAACTAATGTGACAGCTAAAAAAAAAAAAAAAATTCCACCCAGCCCTGTCCAACTCCCTAGGGTGGGGGTTTGACCAAGTTTGCCCGATAGTAACAATTTTAAAAAATTGTGGTGACAATATAATAATTATTATATAATTTGTTTTTTGTACAGACGCGACATTTGGCAAAAGTTTTGCCAAAATCCTTATTCGAAGAAGGCTTATAAGCACATTTGTGCTAACCACTTTGAATTGAGGTACTTCACTGATGGAAGCAGGTCTAAACCCCTTTTACGTGCTGCAAAACCTATTCCGACATTGGAACCTCCTTTATCAACGCTGGTCCCATCATGTGAATATAGTAAGTACTTAGTTCTTATTTGTTTTAGACCTGGTTATATTTTACTATTAAAACGAACAAAACTTGCTAATATATTGTGTTTTTTCATATTTTAATTTAAAATTCCCTTGTGCTTTTGTATTTTTCAATTGCTTGAAACATTTTTTGTAATTCTATTGGTGTTAATGTGTGTTATAGGCAGTGGAGCTACTGATGATACTAATATGGAAATGGGAGGTGTCGTTTCATCTGATGTTGCTCCGTCCAGCCCTCTCCTTTCCTCCTCACTCTCTAAAACCCCTCCTCACCCTTCCTCCTCACTCTCTAAAA